>CAUYPK010032414.1:0-36099 GCA_963574355.1 Loris lydekkerianus | reverse complement strand
GTGTTTAAAAGCTTTGTCTTTAATGTCAGAAATCCTTTCTTCTGCCTGCTCTATTCTGTTACTGAGTGATTCTACTGTATTTCTCAGATCTTTGAGGGCTGCAAATTCTTTTTCTCAATGTCTCAAAATCTTTGGTGATTTTTGTCTTTGAATTTATTGAATTCTTGAGAGAACTTTTGAATTATTCCTGGAATTTCTAATTCCAACTTCACTTCCATTATTTTAATCTTATTTGCCATCCAAATGCTAAACTTGATTTCTGACATCTCAGCCATTTGTTTGTGAATGGGATTTTCTGGTGTGTCTGCCTTGTCATTCTTTGGGGGAATTGCTCTACTTTGATTATTCATGTTGCCAGAGTTTTTCCACTGATTCTGCCCCATGATTATTTTTCACTGTTTTGGTAGATAAGCAGGTAAGGTGAAACTGGATTTTGGGCACCTGGAGTAGTGATTAACCAGCCCTTTGCCCAAGAGCTGGGACTGGTGACTGTAGCTTTTCCCCTACAGCTTTGAAAGGACCTGTATAGTACTACATCCTGAGACACTGAGGACCTGTTTGGTGTGGTGGGGCTATGTGGCTCTGTCTTGTGTTCGGCTGGTCTCTGTCCAGTCCTAGTTAATCAGTAACTCTGTGTTGAAGTCTCAGCTGTGGAGAATACAAGCCACTAAGACACCCCACCCCCCTATGGACAAAAATGAAAAAAGAAAATCAAACCTTCCCACAACAATACAACCAGGGTACCACCTTGGATGGTTCTTGCATGATTGGCCCAGGTTAAGAGTTCCAAATCAATTGTTCCAGTCAGCACCAAGTCACAAGTGGGAAAGTTCAAAAAGTCTCCAGAAACTAGATAGCAGGGATCTGCTGGCAGCTCTGGTGTGGCTCATTCTGGTGCTCTGTGGAGCCAGAAGGACCCACCTAGCAAATCAGTCAGTCCAGGGAAGTTGATGCCTCCTTTCCACCTTGCACCTTTGTCACATCCAGTGACTGGTACCCTGGAGGTCTGTGAGGTCTAGATGAGCCAATGAGCAGATGCTCCAGGGGTTTGCACCTGCCTGAATCACAGGGAGATCTATGTTTCCTCGGCCAGGCTGCTGCACTCTGCCACCAGCTGGCAGGGGGAATTGAAGCCTGACTACCTTGGGTGCTTAATGGAAGCTGGGGAGTGTCAATCGGTTCCAGCCCTGCCCTAGATAGATGTTGTTTCCACTTATATTCTCATGGAATTTGTGTTTCTGTACCAGCTGTATTCCACTGCAGGTCAGGTGCTGTTTGATTCATAGAAACTGTGACTCAGCCCCACTCTGTGCTCCTGCCATGGTGCCACTTCTCACAGAGCTGGTGTCTCAGTCTCTGCTGCACTCTTTGTTGGGGTGGGCATGGTTAGAGCTCACAAAGGGTTCTTTGTTCCTGCCCCTCTCTGAGCTGATACCTCTGCCATGCCTGCTTTTGTCACAGCTAAGCTCCACTGGGAGCTGGGTGCATCTTGGGCTCACAAAAGCAGCAATTCTGACTCAGTCCTGCCCTGGGAGTATGCTGCCTCTGCACATGTGTATTCTAGTCTTCCTCCCTGCAGTGCCCTGCCCAGGGAGGTAACAACTCAGGCAAAGTCTTTGCTCACAGGGCCTGTGTATCCATGGCTGCTACCAGAGTAGAGGCCCAGCTCCCTCTGATTGCTAAGAGATACAGGAAGTGTTTCTCCAAAATATCACCAGGGGTGTGAGCCCTATGGTTCCCACCATCCCCGCCACTGCTGCTGTTACTGCTGTGCTGTGCCATCAGGCAACATTTCTCCTTCTTCCATATGGCTCCCTTGCACCATAGTCCCTGCATTACAGCCATGCTGATGCTTCAGCATAGACTTGTAACAGCCCAAGCTTTGCCCGTACCTCTTGAGAAAATACTCAGGAGTCTAGACTCTGCGGGGGACAGGCTTCCAGACCTTGGATTGGGAGTGGAGGGGAGTGCTGGGAGTTCAGAATTGCAGGTAAAGTATATGTCCAGTTTTATGCCTGGTGGGAGTGCCCTGGAGGACTAGTGGGTCCTCTCTGAGGAAGGAGATCTGGTTTTTAGAGGCTCTCTCCATGGAATTGAAAAAGAAGAGATCTGAATTCTGCTTGTTTGTTTGTAGAAAGTACACTGCAAGCTGTTCTCATGGGGAAAGGGATTCCTGTTCACTTTGTGATGAGTTTTGTACCTATTGTTTATTTTCTTGGGGTTGCAGCTTGTCTCAGCAGGGGTGATGTGTGCTCTTCAATCTTCTCTCTTGGCTCAGTTCCACATCACCACTTACTTGATAAACTTCTGTCCTTTTACTTTCTCTTCTGGACAGGAACCTCTGTGGAAAGCTGGCTTCAGTCAGCCATCTTGCTTCCTCACCGTCATGAATTTTCTTGATATGCATAAAATATTTCTGTTAACATTTATTTATTTATTTATTTATTTATTTATTCATTTATTTATTACGTAGAGGCCATCACTTGACACAGGCATAACAAGAAAATGTTTCAGAAAAAAATCTCTTTGTTTTCAAACTTACATTAGACTGAAAGAATAACTCAGAAAAGATATGATCAGGATGTGGTCATATGTCAATTGAAGATGCAATACTGTGCTGTAGACACATTACCCCCTATTCTTAGTTGCTTGTGACAACAAAGGTTATTTCTCATTTACATTCCAGGTCCATTTAGGGTCTGTCAGCAGCTTTGCTACACTCATTCTGGGACCTGTGTTGACAGGACAGCCACCTTCTTGAGTGATTCTGGTTCCCATAACCACTCTGGAAAGTCTTGGATCTGTAATAAAATCATACATTGTTATGTTTTATTTTAAGTTAAATATATGTACAGGTACATATAATATATATTCTATCTATCTATCTATCTATCTTCTATTGTAGGAAAGCATTCTGTTACATGGCAACAATTGATGCCATCTTGAAGCCAGACAACCATGATAACTGACATTTGACTACTGTATACCCAGGTATTCCCATAGCGTAGATGTCCCCTCAAAAAGATGTTTGTCTAATCTCCCCAGGGGTTAAAGAAGTCTGAAGGATGACCCACCCATGTCTTTATCCTGGAAGCTTATTATATAAAGGATATTTTCTGGAGGGTGGGTGTAGTGGCTACCTCAGATATGGCTTTTGTTTGTAAATCACTGCTAAACATTTCTTTCTGAGAAACTGGATTCATCAGCCTCTGTCTTTGGTCTGTCAGCTCCCTCTGCTTTGGAGGGAGGTTTGCATTGATCTGTTCACTGGGGAACATCTATCCATCTATCACCCATCTATAATCTATCTGTCCATCTATCTATCCATCTTCAAGCCAACACTTGTTTCCTCATGGCAGAATCACACCTAGTAAAACAAGACTCAGGCAGGTACTGACATTTGCAACAAGGAAGGCCATCAACAAGTGACATTGTTTCTTCTGGCCTTTTCCAGACACTTTCTGGTTAAATTTACTGCTTAGTTTTTATAGTTTTATTTTTTATTATGTTCAGTATACTTTTCTAAGGTTGGCACAAAAAATTACCTTTTCTTTTTACTACTTACAATAATTATTCAGTAGAGTCACTTGGGTGTTTTAAATATATGGTCACATCATCTGAAAAAAATGGTACATAAATCTTTTGTTTTCTATATCTTTCCAATATTTCATTTTCTCATTCCATAATTGCCAGACTCCTCTCTTTGAATTTCTAAAATGATGTTGAATAACAGTGATGAAAATGTGCATTTTTGTCCTATTCTTGACTTAAATGGGAAATGTTTTACTATTTCTCTATTTAATACAGTATTTGTCTTTTTTTTTTTTTTTTGAGACAGAGTTTCATTTTGTTACCCTTGGTAGAGTGCTGTGGCTTCATAGCTCACAGCAACCTCAAACTCTTGGGTTCAAGTGATTCTCTTTCCTCAGCCTCCTGAGTAGCTGGGACTACAAGTGCCTGCCAGAACACCCAGCTATTTTTAGAGATGAGGTTTCACTCTGGGTCAGGCTGGTCTGGAATCTATGAGCTCAGGCAATCCACCCACCTCAACTTCTCAAGTACTAGGATTACAGGTGTAAATCACTCTGCCTGGCTGTCACTGTTTTTTGTTAAATAGGCTTTAGCCTAAGTAGGTATTTATCTCTATTCATATTTTATACACATACAGTAATTAAAATTAAAAAATTTTCATATAGTGAAATTCATTCCTCTGGTGGATAATTTTTACAAATGTATATAATCATGCAAAACCCACAATCTTAAGCCCCAACTCTCCTGCTGCCCCTTTGTAGCTCACCTTTCCCCTCACACCAGGTCTTGGCAACCACTGATCTGTCCCAATTGTCTTTCTCTATAGCTTTGCCTTTTCAGATGTCATATAAACAAATCATACAATATGTAGCCTTCTGAATTTGGCCTTTTTCACTTAGCACAATGTATTTGAGATTCATTCATGGTGTGGTACACATGGGTCATCTGTTACTTTTTATTGTTGAGCAGTATGCCATTGTAAGAACTACTGCAGTTTGTTTATTCATACATAGATGAAAGGATTTTTGGAGGTTTTTTGTTTTAGTTTGTGGCTAATATAAATAAAGCTTCTATAAACATTCATGTACAAGTTTTTATGTGAATGTAATGTTCTTGTATAATTACCCACAAGTAAGATTGCTGGGTAATATTGGTAAGTATGTATGTTCAATTTTATAAAAAACAGTCTAAGGTATAGTCCACACCAGTGAATGTGTTGCTGGGGGGAGTGTTCAATAAATGTCAATTAGGTTAAGTTATCTGACATCTGAGCTTCTATGTCTTGACTACATTTTAGTCTGGTTCTATCAGTAACTAATTCTATCAATTTTTGCTTCATGTACTTTGAAGCTCTGTTAGATATTCATATTTTTAACTATTATAATCCACTCATCCTGCTCATGTGTGGATTATATAAAGAATATGCAGCTGTCATAGACCTATTAAGTGGAGAATACAATGAAAGGTTTATTGACTTTGAGAATCATGACATCACACTGAAATTAGCATTTCAGCCTCACCAATCATGACATCACACTGAAATTTGCATTTCAGCCTCTAGATGGTATCACCAAGTCACCTGAAGAACTACAGAAGGAATTGATTGAACTTTCAGTACAGGACATTT
Organism: Loris lydekkerianus; assembly: GCA_963574355.1. Lineage (NCBI taxonomy): Eukaryota > Metazoa > Chordata > Mammalia > Primates > Lorisidae > Loris > Loris lydekkerianus. The sequence goes on along the minus strand of CAUYPK010032414.1, from coordinate 30,941 downwards.
TAAAGTCATTGCTTGATGCTAAGAAAGATCCAACTGAAATATGGAAAAATACATTAGAATATCTATGCCTTCGGACATGCCTGGTAAAAGCTTTCTTGCTTTTTATTCACTTATTGCTGAGAATATATATTCTCCTACCTCACCCAAATCAAGATGTCCTTAAGGTTACAAATGATTGATAATTATCTAGAGGATCAACTGAAAGTGTGGCCCTCCATACTGCAACCAAATATTCAAATAATTTCCAACAAAAATCAGACACAATAAAGTCAGTAAAAGGTTAGCTAATTTTAAAATTAACAAATAGTTTTCATTTTTTGAAATTATTAAATACACAGTAGTTAAATTTTTTGAAAATAATGTACATTTCTGAGTATATCTAATTATAATTTCTTGAATGCTATCTTATTTGATTACAGGTAAATTAATGTGGCCTTCCAACATGAAAACTTTCTTCACCCCTTGTATACCCTATATCTCCTAAGCTACAAATCTGTCCAGCATATTACCATACACTAGTACCACAAGCAATTGTTACTTAGTAGTAAATATTTGTGTATCTACCCATATCCAAATACAGAAAACCTACAATAAATATAGTATTGTAATCTTATGGGACCACTATCGTATATGCAGTTGATAATTGACTGCACTATCCTCATGTGGCCCATGACTGTACCTGAGCAGGCAAGAATGAATGAAATCTTGTGCACAGGCAGATGGGTAGGGGAGTACCTCTGCACAGCCAGCAGGTAGGCAGCACAAATGAGTGCTGAGGGGCTCTGGGAACATGTGCACATCCTCCACTGAGTATTTCAGTTTTCTGAGTGATTAGGAAGTGAGGCCAGGAGCTATTTAGTCATTTCAAAAGTTTTGTCCGTTTTTATGAGTCTACTTTAAACTGTAATAGCTCAGTGAATATTTATTCAATTTAATCGAAATAAGTGCCATTTGAATCAGTGTACTTTTGCCAACATAACACAAGTTGATTAATTCCGTCAGCATAAAAATTGGGTGCTCGGGATTCGATGAAGTGAATGAAGGCCGTTTTTGCTAGGTCCTGATTGGCAAAGGTTCTACCGGTGAGAAAGTTATCGAAGTGCTTGAAAAGATGGTAGTCGGTTGGCGAGAGGTCTGGGGAGTATGGTGGGTGGGGCAGAACTTCAAAGCTCAATTCCTTTAATTTTTGGACGGTAATTTGTGAGACGTGCGGCCGGGCGTTGTCGTGGAACAGGATCGGACCTGTTGACCAGTGCTAGCTGCTGCTGACACAATTTTAGGTACATTTTATCGATTTCCTCACAATAGCACTCTGCTGTGATGGTTTGGCCTGGTTGCAGAAAGTTATAGTGAATCACACCAGCCGCTGACCACCATACAGGTAACCATGATCTTTTTTTGGTGGGTTTTCCCCTTTGGGAAGTGCCTGGGTAGCTCATCGGTGTCCAACCACTGTCCTGAACGTTTCCTATTGTCGTAGAGAATCCACTTTTCATCACACATGATGACCTGATCCAAAAAAGGATCATTTTGGTTGCGCAAAAGCAATGAAGAACAAACTTAGAAATGTGACAATTTCTGCCGATCATTTAAATCGTGGGACACCCACTTTTTGAGCTTTTTGACCTTTCCAATACATTTTAAACCATCAAAAACTGCATGGGAGCTGACACCCAGTTCTTCCGCCATCCCACACACCGTTTGTGATGGGTCAGTCTCCACCAGGGTCCTCAAATCCTCGTCCTGGATTACTCTAGATCGACCACTTCAGGGCTCATCTTCGAGGCTAAAATTTCCGGAACGAAATTTTGCAAACCAATGTCAAACAGTGCATTCATTAACACTATCATTGCCAAATGCCTGGTTAATTTTTCGGGCTGTTTCGTCAGTGCTTTGGTTCAATTTGAATTCGTAGAGAAAAATTGGCCGAAAATTGCTTAATGACATCACATAGTAATAGGCTGAAAAGAATAAAAAACATTAAAAGTAGAAAAAAGTGAACAGCATCAATGTATAGAGTACAAAATTCTCCATCGATCAGTATATACCACGACACAGTAGAATAAATATTTATTGAGATATGGAGCTACAAAAACACATGACATTAAAATGGACAAAACTTTCAAAACAACCTGAGGATGGGTGAGAAAGAGTTGGAGGCTTGCAGAGAGATGAGAAAGGGTAAAATGTCCACCCAACAGAGAGGCCAGCAAGTGCACTTGGGCCTAGTTGTGTGATTCACAGCTTGAAGAAACCACCTTCTAAGAACACAGCTTGTGAGCAAACAACAGAGGCCCCTGAATATGCTGTTAGAAGATGAAGCATTGTTTTTTGTGTTTAGGAGCCACTGAGTGCTTTAGCTGACTGATCAGTGTCAGGCTTCCAGGTCTGTGTTAGGCTGGATTCTGGCAGGGATGTGAAGATGGATCTGTTAGGGTACTTCCCTGTAAGCCTGACAGGGGAAGATTAGTGTAGGCCTGGGAAATGGAGAGGAGCAGATGGGTGGGAAATTGGTCTTGGCACAGTCTCAGGGCTTCAAAGGCAGGGAAATGTCAGAGCTTCACCTTTTTGTTAGTTGCTTGTGTTGCCTTATTAGAATTATCTTCACTCCTTGGTTCCTTTCAAGTATCTTTTTAAGTTTGCTTGTATGAATTCATTTAGGTTACATGTATAACTAAAGAACATGATATATTAATCTACTTAATTGGGAACAAGTAAACTAGATAAAATGCTACAAGTGAACAAGCCATGGGAATTCTAGTCTTCTTTCTGGAAACGCAGAGTCCTCTGACTTATGGGGCAAGTGTCAATCCACATTATACAAATATTAGCAAAGCAAAATTACTTTATCATGTTTTGATACAAATAAATTCAAGTAGAAGTTTTATTATGTTGTTTCTAGAATACATTGGATTAAAATCTCATGCCATTGGAGGTTCTCTGGTTTAGACTGGTGATCTTCAAACTGGGATAAGCCTCACCTGGGAATATGAAAAGACTTTTCTTGAGATACAGAGGGATCTGTATCTGTATAGATAGTTTGATGGAAATTAAATTCTCTGTTCTCAACTTCTGTGGGTTCTGAAGTTGATAGCTTGTAACAGTTACCTGCAAGAGAAGGTACTTCTGATTAGAGGCTCTCCTTTCCTAATCCACCTTTATAACCACCCTCACCCTACTTATTAGTGAAAGGCACAGTTATTATCCACCCAGATTATTCTTGTGGAACACTTCCCTGGCCTGAAAATCTTCCTGGCAGCCAAAGGACAATTTAAGAACTCCTTTAATGCAGTCACCATTCCCTTCATTAAGAGATACATTTCCGATAAATGCTTACTTTTCATGGTTAAAGATTACTTGTTGCAACATAGACTATGTTTATGTTGTTCAGACCAATTAATGATGGTCTAATAATAAGGTAATAGTAATAAAATCCATTTGAAAAAATTTTTTTGAGACTGAGTCTCACTTTGTCACCCTTAGTAGAGTACCATGGCATCATAGCTCATAGCAACCTCAGACTCTTGGGCTCAAGTGATCCTCTTGTCTCAGCCTCCCGAGCAGCTTGGACTAAAGGTATCTACCACAATCCATGGGTCTTGCTCTTGCTCAGGCTGGTCTCGAACTCCTGAGCATAGGCAATTTGCCTCAGCCTCCCAGAATGCTAGGATTACAGGCATAAGCTACTGCGAGCCTGCCCTTATCTGAAAAACTTTTAACACTTAATATTCATTAAGTGTTAGAAAATATTTCATTAAGTGTTAGAAAATACTTAATATTCGTTAAGTCATAGAAAATAAAACAGATAAATTTCAACTTGTGTCTCCTTTGTAGATTCCTTTGCAGAAGAATAGGATAGGGTTGTAAATAAAAGACTTTCAAGCATAAAGGTATATAACGTTAGTATTAAATGTCATGTAGGAAGTGAAATGAAAATATAATTTTAGCCGGGCGCGGTGGCTCACGCCTGTAATCCCAGCACTGTGGGAGGCTGAGGAGGGAGAATTGCTTGAGCTCAGGAGTTCAAGACTCGCCTGAGCGACAGTGAGACCCCAACTCATGAAAAAAAAGGAAAAACCCAGCTGGGCGCGGTGGTGAGCGCCTGTAATTCCAGCGGCTTCTGGAGGCTGAGGCAGTGGGGTGCCCGCAGCCCAAGTCTGAGGTTGTGGTGAGCTACCACGCCCACTGCACTCTGCTCAGGGGCATAGGGTGGGACCCTGTCTCAAAAAAAGAAAAAAAAAAAAAAAAAAGAAAATACAATTTTAGATCAGTGGTGTGATTAAGTCAACTATCCATTTCAAAGTAGCTCGAAGATAATAATTCAGATTTCCTAGGGTAAAGAAAAGATAAGTATTTAAGGTGATGAATACCCTGATTTCCTTGATTTGATTATATTAATGTATCAAATTATGACATGTACCTCAAATATGTATATATAGCTATTATGTATCAATAAAAAGAATTGGTATTTAAATTATTAGTTTGTTCACACCTTTTTTAAATGGATGAAGATAGATATGAATTCCATATGGTATTTATGTTTGACTGAATACATTTAAAAGAGTGATATATAGTTTTATCTCTAAATGTCCATATTTACGACACGTGAAAAATTATATTTCTTAGAACTACAGTAGAAGCTTGGAAAGTTGACCACCCAATGGGCTATATAACAAACTGGTCAACATATGGAGGTGTTCAACATAAGGAACTAGGCCTACTGTACTGATATGTACATGTCTAATCTATGAAAATTAGGTCAATTTAAGAAGGTGATCAATGTAGGGAGGGGTCAATTATGGTCTACTGTATTTTAATTTGGGATGAAAGTATTTAGATATTAACTTAAGACCATGTGAGAGAGATGATAGTCGGTGGAAATTCTTTTAGGATACACAAACCTCTGAACTAGAAAGTTTATAGGTTGGTTACTGAAAATAAAGACTAAAGTTAATATATTTATAACTCTATATGTAGATGGGTTTGAGAAGGCTTCTATACTCACCGTTTTCATATTTATACTTAATTTTCAGATCATGAGTACCACATTTAAGCCTAGAAAAATCTTACTCCCTCTCAATCCACAGATCTGAAGCCACTTCCATGAATAACGGACTTTGCTATGCCCACCAAGCATAAATGCCATCTAATAGGATGTTTCTTTTCTTTCTTTCTTTCTTTTTTTTTTTTTAGAGACAGAGTCTCACTTTATCGCCCTCGGTAGAGTACTGTGGCCTCACAGCTCACAGCAACCTCCAACTCCTGGGCTTTATGTGATTCTCTTGCCTCAGCCTCCTGAGTAGCTGGGACCACGGGTGTCCACCACAACGCCTGGCTATTTTTTTGTTGCAGTTTGGCAGGGGTCAGGTTTGAACCCACTATCCTTGGTATATGGGGCTGGCACCCTACCCACTGAGCCACAGGTGCTGCCCAGGATGTTTCTTTTTTAATTTGAAAAATGCCAAGCAAAAACTGATTTGGTGGGAACTTTAATACTCTACTAATTTTCTGTGTCTCACCTAAATTCATAGACTTCCCTGTCCATCTGTTCCTTTCCGTTCCCTAAAGTTTTCGTCATCTTGTGTCAGCTAGACCAGGAGAGAGGGTTAGGGGAGAATGAAAAAATCTCTGATTTCCTCTCTTGAAGCAAATAAGTGTGCAGATTCATTACCAAAGAAAAAAATACAGTTTCCCTTAGACTTAAATCTGGAGGAAAGGTATAAGTGCACAGTTAGAAATAGCTTTAAAAAGTGAGTTTTCTGATGCTATATCAGGAAAGAATAAATCTAGTTTGTTGATGTTTCAGTTCTGTTGCAAGAGATTACCCTTATTTAAAGAGATTGCTTACAGATTAGGTTTTGGTTGAAATTCTGGTCAATTCAGCAAATACTATGGGAGTTGGCCACATAGCTCTGAGGGACTTATAATTGATTAATTAATTAATTTTTTTGAGACAGAGTCTCAAGCTGTCTCCCTGGGTAGAGTGCTGTGGCATCACAGCTCACAGCAACTTCAAACTCCTGGGCTTAAGCGATTCTCTTGCCTCAGCCTCCCAACTAGCTGGGACTATAGGTGCCCGCCACAATGCCTAGCTAATGTTTGAAATAAAATGTTGTCCTGCTTTAATACATGAAATTCCTACTGGCCTCTACGCCCGTGACTTACCATGTAATTTGAGGTTTTCCCTTCCTCCACAGAGGCAGCCAGGGGATAATGGCCACCCTTGTGTGGTGAATGTTAAGACCATACATGTTATTCTATTTTATTTTAGAGACAGAGTCTCACTTTGTCGCCCTCAGTAGGGTGCTGTGGTGTCACAGCTCACAGCAACCTCCAGCTCTTGGGCTTAAGTGATTCTCCTGCCTCAGCCTCCCAAGTAGCTTGGACTACAGGTGCCTGCCATAACATCTGGCTATTTTTTGTTGCAGTTTGGCTGGGGCCAGGTTCAAACCTGCCACCCTTGGTATATGGGACTGGCATCCTACTCACTGAGCCACAGGCGCTGCCCCATGCACATTATTTTTCACCAGATGATTCTTGAATATAACTTATAATTATTATGGAAAGGTTTAATTGAAAATGAGGTTTTGCTATGTTGCCCAGGACACACTTGAACTTCTGGGTTCAAGCAATAGTCCTTCCACAGGCTTCCAAGTATCTGAGACTACCAGCATGCACCACTATGCCTAGATTAATACTCATAATTCTCATGAACTAGAAAAAAAACTAGAAAAAACTAGAAAAAAACTAGAAAAAAAAAGGATTTTTTTTTCTATGTTAATGCATTGAAACTGATAAATACTTGGACAACAAGTTGATAGAAGTTTGTTGAAAGAAATGAAAACTTTTGGCTTGCTGTGATTCTTCTTTCATTGTAATCTAACTTTATGCTCTTTCACTTGTAATATATGTATTGTTAACTTTTCTTCCCATAGTTGACCTATGAAATAGACATCAACATTAAAAATTGTAAATTAAATAAAAAACATTAAAATTGTGGGCAGCGCCTGTGGCTCAGTGGGTAGGGTGCTGGCCTCATATACCAAGGGTGGTAGGTTTGAACCCAGCCCTGGCCAAATTGCAACAAAAAGTAGCTGGGTGTTGTGGTGGGCACGTGTAGTCCCAGCTACTCGGGAGGCTGAGGCAAGAGAATTACCTAAACCCAGGAGTTGGAGGCTGCTGTGAGCTGTGATGCCGCAGCACTTTACCAAAGGCGATAAAAAGAGACTGTCTCTTAAAACAAAAAAAAATTAAAAATTGTAAATTAAATAAGACTATTTAAGAGGGAGAAATTAGAGCAGTGGCTGAATGTTGGCTAAAAAGTGAGAATCTTGAACCAAATTAGAGGAACTGGTCTGTGCATCATCAGAGCTTTCGGACTGTGAATCTTCTCCCTGAGGTGGGGCTATTTTATTTGCACCAGGAGTGGTTTAATCACTGCAACTCTAGTGTCACTGTTTCATATGTTTGAGTTTCCTAATTGCAGTCTTATTAAATTAGATACCAGGGAAAAATTTTCATTTATTTATTATTCTAATGATGAACTATATAGAGAAGAAAATCATATTTGTTTTAATAAATTCCTATTGCTGAGAAAAGATGAGAAAACTCATTTCATGTTCTTTCTTTTTCCTTGTGTAAATTTGTTTATTTGCTCCTCATTTACATGTATTTATTTGTCTTTTATTTATGTCAAAGTATTACGGGGGTACAAATATTTTTGGTCCATATTCTTTCTTAACTTTAAAAATTTGAGATTCCAGTATTAATGAAGGAAACATAATGCATATTTCTCCCTGGAATAGTAATAGGGTTGGGTGGATAGAGGAAAGTATGACCCAAAAGAGTATAACTCTATTTTAATTTTTGTAAAATTGTCATTTTTTTCATATTATTTCCCTAGTTAGGAATAACTCATGGCTTCTGAGTATTTACCTGAAGTAGCATAAACTTCTTGGTCTGGCTTTTTTTTTTTTTTTTTTTTTTTTGTAGAGACAGAGTCTCACTTTATCACCCTCAGTAAAGTGCTGTAGCACATAGCTCACAGCAACCTCCAACTCCTGGGCTTAGGCGATTGTCTTGCCTCAGACTCCCAAGTAGCTGGGACGGCATGCGCCCGCCACAGAGCCAGGCTATATTTTTGTTGCAGCTTGGCCGGGGCTGGGTTTAAACCTGTCACCCTTGGTATATGGGGCCGGAGCCCTGCCCACCGAGCCACAGGCGCCACCCTCGTCTGGCTTATGAGACTCATTTTTCCTACCTTGTCACCAGGACCTATCACAGAGTCCTCCTTCCAGGAGAGTAGAAGCCAACTTGTTGGCTTTTCATTTCCTGATATTTCTCCACCTGAGAGCCCAATCTAGTTGCACCCATGGGCCTGAGATAAGGCATGTGGAAGTGCTGCTTGGGCGGGCAGGGGCTCTTTGGGTCAGGCCACACATGGAGGGACATTCCCAGGTTTGTGGAGGGGCTGCCTGCTGGAGGGAGAGGTGGGCCTGTGACTGAAGAGAATCAAAGTTGACACCAGGAAAGAGCTTTCCTGAACCTGAGGAATGAGGAAGTGCACAATGTGACAATGAGCAAATGCTCAGTGTGTGACCTGTAGGTGCAGATGTTCACTGAAAATGTGTTTTTTGGTTTGGTTTTCAAAAGTTGGAATAAGATACACGCTGGATATTTCCTGTAAGTAGGGTTTCCCAGCCTCAGCACCATGGACATTTTGGAATAGACAATTATGGTGGGGTGTCCTATGCGTGGTAGAATATTTTGCAGCACCCCTAGTCTTTATTCACTAGATGTCAGTATCTGCACTTCTTGCCTTCAGATGCAACAACCTAAACATTCCCAAATGTTCCCGGGGGGACAAAAATTACCCCTGGTTGAAAATCACTGTTGTACACTAATTTTCTTCAAGATTATAGGGGCACAGGCAATTCTGGAATAGTGTTTCCTTTCTTTAACATCTTTTTACAAACAATTGCATCTCACCAATTGTGACTGGACCTTGAATTATGCTTATCTGCTCCTTGGAAACTTTTAACCTTGGAGCTCAGGGACTGTGAGGCCCAAGGTAGTTGGCTGGCTAATTCCTTGTAGGGAAAGTGGAGGAGATGAACATGTTGTAAGTAAAAGCCAGCTGATTTATTCTTTTTCTGTGAGGGGACTCTGCATTAATCATTGGAAAAATGAATTAATGCCTTTTGTGCAAGAATGGTGGCAAGGCCTGTGCTTAGAATATATCACAACCTCTGTGACACAGTGGGTAAGATGCAGTATATTTTGCCTCTATATCAATGACTTTGTCATCCTTATGAAACATCCATGTCAATGGTACTTAACGGGATGACCATGAGATATTGTTCCCCAGGATCTCTATAGAATGCACTGACTTACCTGGACATTAAATTACTGTCAGATTGGTTCTCAGGACGCTTGTCTGGCTACATAACACACTTTTATTGAGTTTGTCATCAAAGCAGCAGTCTGTTCTGTTATTCATCCAACTTCAGTTTTCTCCTCATCATTCTTTTATGAGATTTCACAGTTGATTGATGCCTACCTGAATACATTTTGGCTGAATTTCTTTTTCATATGTTCTACTTGCTCATTGAAGAGAAGTACATCATATATTGCCCTTATGACTATAAGGGGCTATTTACATTAAATGTTTTTATAATTAATATATTCATTAAAAACATTTAAATTCTGACTTAGTCACCATGTTTTCAAAAAGTGTGAACATAAAATTCTGAGTATGGGTCCCTATATTTCTCCTTTGTATGTCAGATCTATGATGATTTTTCAAGAGGAGGGGTTCATTTCCTTTTCAAGCAAAATATGGTTTGGTACTAAATATTATAAATGTCTTGCCTTTGTTAAGCTAAAATCTGCCATCTGGGATTACTCTCTGGCCCCATCTCTTTTCCTTTAATGCAGTGACACATAGATGGGCTTCTGCCTCCATTTGAGTGGACTACAGATATTCAAAGGCAGCCCTTAGATCTTTGCTCAGCTCATTCATATCTAATGCCTCCAGTTTCTTCAACTGTTCCTTAGGACAATGATCTTCAGATGCCCAACTCTGCCTGCTGAGATCCCAGCAAGTTTCCAGATGCAGCAAGAGTGAGGTCACCCCTTCATGCATTGCTCCCTGGGCCCACTCTGTGTTCTCACAGGAGCTTGCATGGGATTATACCCTGGCCACAATTTCCCTGTGTGCTCTGTGCCCCTATCCCTCTCCCCTCCCAGCCATGTTTGTTGCTCCTGTAATGAGTGGGTGACTTCGTTTCCAGAATGGCACTGATAAAGTTGAATTATTCTAGAGACACCAAATTCATGAACCAATGGGAGGAGAGAAGTGGAACAAAACAAGCACATGCTATATAGCCTGAATAGATTTTTTTTTTTTTTTTGCAGTTTTTTGCCAGGCTGGGTTTGAACCTGTCACCTCTGGCATATGGGGCTTGTGCACTACGCCTTTGAGCCACTGCCTGGCTGAATAGATTTTTTAAGATAAACTCAATTTTAAAATAGTTTTATATTTCCATAAAAGTTGTATAGATGGTAGAGATTTCCCATCTTCCCTGTACCAATTTTTTCCGTTATTAACATCTTACATCAGTATGGAATGTTGGCCACAATCAATGAACCAATATTGATACATCATAAAATACATACTTTATTCAGATGTCCTTACTTTTCACCTAATGTCCTTTTCCTGTCCCAGGAGCTCATTCAGGAGAGCAGCTTACATTTACAACTCTTCTTGGGTGGGACAGCTCTTAGACATTCCTTGTTTTTGAAGACTGTCACAAGTTTTAGTACTGGTTAGATATTTTGTAGGATGAACCCCTGTTGGAATTTGTCTGATGTTTTTCTCTTTTAATAATGAGGTAAGGATTAGGGTTATTGGTTTTGGAGAAGAAGACCACAGAATTAAGGTGCCATTCTCATCTCATCATTCAAGGGAAGACACTATCAACACTACCTGTCACTACTGACGTTAACCTGGATTACCTGCTGAGGTAGTGTTATTAATTTCTTCACTGTAAAGTTAGTGAAGTTAACTTTCTTCACGGTAAAGTTATTTTCTTTCCTTCCATAATGGGGAAGGAAAGAAAATACACACCCTACACTTACAAAGTGGAAAGTTATACCTGTTCTTGAGGATAAAATATCAACATAAATCATTCATTTTTGCATAGAGACTTGTCCTTCCCCATTTATTTGTTTATATCAGTATGAACTCACAAATATTTATCTTCTCCTTTGTGTTAATGAACAGATTTTTTTATTAAGTAGAATTGTTGACTTGGTCTTCCTATTTTTCATCCTTTCTAGAGTTGTACACAGAAAAAAAATGCTGATTTTTTTTTCAGGTTACAAGGACTTTATATGCATGTATATGTGAGTTATATTTTAAAATATGCTCATAAAGTTTGTAAATCATGCCAGATATGGGGAATTATTGTGAGTTCCTGATACCCCCTGTGCTATGACCTGCTCCTCCCCTGCACAGAGAGTCAGAATCTTTGGTCAAATTCAGCTCCCTTGGTTAAAGATTCTGGATTTCTTATTCCTAAATATTACATTAAAATGTGTCCTAGCTTTCCATTAAACTTATAAGTCAACAATTCTTTGATTTAGTGAAAGATTTAGACTAGGAGGCATTGTACTTGGATTTAAACCACATGCATTATAGTTTTAAATCCTTAGCTATCTTCAGTTACTGTTTGGTAAGCTGTTGAGAAGAAACACTCCTTGAGCTCCAGGTCTTCTGCAGTGCCTTTGGGCAGCTTTCTTCCTCTGATTTCTGCTCTCTCTATTCATTTCCAGTTGCTTTCATATTTGGCTGCTTGTTATAGGATTTGTAGATAGAATGTTGTAATCCCATTTCAATTTGAATGTCAGATAAATAATAAATGGTTTTCTTTTAATATAAGTATGTCCCAAATAGTTGACAAGGCATACTTTGTGTTCCCCCCCCACTCCCCCCCAACATATAACCCTGGTCTAATCATGAGAAAAACATCTAAACCTCAGAAAAGCTGAAATAGTGCAGAGGGCATACTTGTCCTAAAAATTATTTGTTTTATTAATCTGAAATTCAAATTTAACTAAGCATACTACATTCTTTTTTTTTTTCCCCCAGGGTTTAAATAATCCTTATTTCTTTATATATTGACACAGATATACACATTATGTATTAAGTATATATGTTATGTATAAAGTAATGGAGAAAATAATATCCGTCATTCTTAGAATACTCTGAAGTCTTTGAAATAGGCCCTATGATGTCCTAGGGGCAGTTCAATTATATCACATTATTTTAAATCCTATTTTAAATCCTATTTTAAATCCACATTATTTTAAATCTTACTGGAACAGCATGGGAATTAAGTAAGATATTTTTCCAGTGTCAATGCTTTTGTGTGACATTGAGAAAAAAAAAAACAAACCCAAAAACAAACAAACAAAAAAACCCCAAAACCAAAACCAAACAATCTGGAATATCACATAGGGTCAAATAAAATCTATCATGATCTATACAGATAAAGCACAGGTAAGTTTATTTGAGTATGTGCTTTAAAACATACATATAGAAGAGGAAGTGTTAGAAGATCAGAAACATCCATAGAGAATGAACTCTTCTTTGATCTTTATGGCTCCTAGTCAACAACTACATTGTATGAGATTAAATAATTCTACTTCCATGTTCTCATTTATAAAAGGGATACAAGAACATATAGCCTGCTATTAGAATTTAAGGACAAGGTAATTTGCATAGTGTTAGATAAAAATGTACATGATAAATATGTAGTTCATCAGTCCTGTCTCCTTTCTGCCTTAGCTTACTCAAAATAACCACAGACTGGGTAACTTATTTACCAAATGTGGCAACCCTATATGCATTAATTGGAGCAATTAAAAAAGTTGTATTGGTTTCTTGATCCTGCCACTGGCTATTCTGATTTAATTGGTGCAGGCTGGATTAGAAGTTTTTATAGCTCCGCAGGTGTTTCCAGCATGCAGCCAAGGTTGAAAGTCATTTCTGGACCAGCAAAATCTAATTAGATAGGCATTTGTGACCAATTTAAGCCAAGAACTACAGCTGAGAACCCAGCAGGTGAAAAAGATATGTGGGCTAGAAAGCCAGTGAAACTATGTCGAAGACTGAGTGTTAATGGCCAGATGAACATGGTCCACTGAGCACTGAGCATCAGCAATACAAGAATGGATGAGGGGGTGAGGGATAGCACTGCCATTCTCCCCATGATGGGCCATCATTGCATTTTCTGGAACACATTAAATGCTCTCTGCAGACTTCATGTAGGATGCCTGGGGCATCCTGTGCTGTGCTTCCCACCTGGCCACATTCTCAAAGTTTATCCATGCCCAGTCACTATGACCAACTCCCTTCAGATCATTCCAGACTCTTAGATCACCAAAAGGTCTCCTAGCATTGCTGTGAAACCTGAACATTGTTCTGGCACACTCTTTGCTCAGGACCTGCTCAGATTGGTCCAGTTAATGGCTAGAGTGTCTGTGCTTATGATCAGTTTCTTTAGCATTTCGTGCTGCCCCGGTTGCTGCACAGGTGTAGAAACCACACAGGCATAGGTGCAGTTGGTTCTGAATTGTTTCCAGGTTCACACAGGTGCATGGCTCTGGAGTTAGGATGATCTGAGCTTGAGAGGGCGACATAAGCCGTCTGACCTCTGTCTGGACTGTACACCATAAGAACGCTGACCATAGGTCCCAGCATGCAGAGCATGTGCCTGGGAGCCCAGAAAGGCTAGAAGGGGAGCTTCCTGGGATTCTCTTTTGGCATTATCTTATAACATGGACTGGTTAAAGGCTTCAAAGAAGGAGTTAATCTGTAAGTGAAGCAACCGTTCTGCCAGGGGTCAGGGATGTTGTGGAGGAATGTTGTGGCCCAATGCCTTCATGTGCTTATGATCTAGATAAGCAGATGAGGCCTCCATGGGAAAAGCTAAACAACAACCCATCAGACAAACAATGACAAGATCCTAACAGTGACAACATACTAAGAAGTAACAAGCTTGCTGCCAGCGGGATGTAACTCTGGATTTATGAATAACCGGCTTATTCATGGGAGTAAACCTGCACCATGTGTGCCTGACAAATGACTTCACTTACGGATGCTTTTATAGTGCCAGTTTTCTTAGCGCCGCAGTCCCTGATTTATTAGCATTTTGTATAAAATCTAGAACACATTTCCCCAGTGAAAAGATATAATAAATAGTTGTTAAGGATCAGAAACCTCTTTAATCCAAAATATATCTGAAATATACTAAATTCTCTACTTTATTGCCAGGAATTGAGGATGGCAGATTACAAATCACTTAGCTGCAGCTTATTTTCTGGAGCAGAATCTTCCTCCATTGTATTCCCTGTCTCAGAGTCTCTCTCTCATTCCCACTATAAGAAAGAGGGATAGTTTTTCCTTTTTTCTCTCACATACAGTGATGACAAGGCATCTTTCTTCTCATCCTTTCCCCAATGGCTGAAAGTTAAGGAGTTGTTCCTCTTCTTCCCTGCCTTACTTGCCAAAAGATCCACTGCGTGTGTGGTGAAAGGGCAGGGTTATGAGGGGTGACTACAGAGGTCAGAAGGGGAGGAATGAGGCTCCCTGCAGCAGGGCAGGGCAGATGAGATGGAAGGTGAGGAAGAAGAAAACTGCTATGTGATGGTGACTAAGCAACTCCTAAGTGCCCAATTTGAGAGGAAGATAACCCCAAGAAGAGTGGACTGTGCTGACCTCACATTCACTCAGCTACATTTCAGCAGGAGTGTGCATAAGCACACACCACTGCTCCAGGAGGGGTGACTCTGGCTATGCTAGCTAACTGTCATTTGCATCAAAAATGGCATCTTGAGACAGTAGAATTCAGGCTGAGTTTTCTTTCTGTTTCCATGAAGTCTGTGGCCTTCATTTTCCCTGGCGTCAAATATTCTTCTCAATGGAATCTGGTCAAGAGCTTCCCTCTCTCGAGTAGCTTTGAACTCCCAAGCACACACAGAAGCACAACATAGCCCACGGAAGGGGCCATCCTGCCTCTCACCCCATATGTCTTAGCTTTTGGCATTGTATTTAAAAATTAGCTATTTGTTCCAACTTGGTATGGACAGTTATTCATATCAAACTGGACAAACATATATTGCCAGGGATATATCACCCTCCCTCCCACCCCCAATTTTCAGCTCAGATACTGTTTTTATCTATATTTCTAAATGTTAACTTTTCTTTTTAGAACCCATGTCCTTTCCTATCATTCAGTAGCCTCTTAAATTTATTTTTTCAGATATAGGGTCATAGTCGGATAGGATCCAAGGATCAAGGAAGCTCATGTTCTTTTTTTTTTTTTTTTTCCAGTGATCTCTTCTGATCTCAAGGGAAATACAAGCAGAGAAATGTCATCCTTAAAAAGCAGGGCAGATCTTAGTTCCAGCTGGTGATGTGCATGTGGAGAAAGGTGACACTGGCCTCAAGGAGTAGCTACTGAGAGAGTGGGAGGCAAAGGCCAAGACCAGTGATAGTGCTCTTGCATCAGACAACTTTCCACTTAGCCTAGAAGTTACATGTTTTCAGAACATCGAGAAAATCTATAGTTGGCCATTACTTCCCCCTCCATTCAAACACTTATGTATTGAGTAATAAAAGCAAATTATAGAATGTTTTTTATTACACAGCATTTCTTTTCTTGGAAAGAAGATACTGATTTTCCTCTCGGAGTGCCAGATAATCAAGGACTGCATATAGATTAAGCATTCATATAGCCAGTTCTCAAGAGAGAAGAAACCTGGGAATATGTTGAAAATATTTTTCATAAAATAGTTTCTCAGTTTCCTATTTACCTAAGCAGGTTGGCCAAAGATTATAGAAAAATAGGAAGATGAAAATAAAAGTAACATGTGGGAGATATCTCCACTAGTAACTGTAATCAGACATGGAATCATGAATGCCTACACATTTCTGAGGCAGAGTCTGGGGCATTTCATCTTGGAAAATTCTCCACAGTCTCCCAGTATTTCTAATAACAGAAGAGAAAACGAAATCTTTCAAAGACACATTGACATTTCTATATGGCTGGCACGATTGATCTGGAGAATCCATAGGTCACCTATGTCCCAACCATTCCGATTCTGTTTTTATGAGAACTCAGGTAGCTAGGTAACTGCCCATACTTCCAGCCCTTATTGATCTCTCTGGTTCAAAGAATAGGTTTTTAACTTAAATAGAAGATTCTATAGAAAAAATAGGTAGTAGAACTCCACTTGACAGACAATCAATAAATCTTCCTTTAGGCCAAACCAATAGCTGAAATAAACTTTTTCAAAATCTCACATTTGAAGAATAAGATCGTGGTTTTTCTATTTGATGACTGTAGTAAGCTAAGAGAAATGAAAAGTGAATGAATAAAAGAAGGGAAAAGAAGCAAGTTAAAGACCAATTTTGAACAGTAAAGACTCCCCCTCCCCAATTATTTTGTATAGGGAACTGTGAAGCACATATCAAAATCCACAGGAAGTTGAAAAGATTTTTCATTACCAGCCTTGAGGCAATTCACATGTTTTTTGCAAAGCTGTTATAAACTGACAAATACACAAGATGGATGACTTTGTAACACACACCTAGTGTGAAAATGGAGTGCAGAATGAAATGATCCATATCAGAGGGAAAAAAGTTAGTTATAGAGAGGCTGAACATCTGCAAGGCTTTTGAACAGCATCATTTCTGATAAGAAATCAAGTCCTGACTTTTATATTAATTTTCCCAAGATGATAGGATCTTTTTTCTATTACCTATCTGTCATGATTCTACCATTCATGTCAGAAACACTGAGTGATATTTAAGGTGAGCAGCACAGATATTATTGCTTCGCTGACAGCAAGAAATGAATTCTCTTTAAAAGTAACATAATGTTAGATTATACATATTACATTATTTCTTCTTTCATTTAACATGAGATAATAGCCAAGATGTGGAAACAAAGTAAACATCCATTGACCAACTAATGAAAGGACCAGGAAAATGTGGCAATATTTATATTTACGATATAAATACATTGTATGAAACAACATCAAATGCATTCATTTGTATTTCCTTAGAATTCAAAATAGTGTCTAAGAGGGTGGTGCCTGTGGCTCAAAGGAGTGGGGCACTGGCCCCATATGCTGGAGGTGGACGGTTCAAACCCAGCCCTGGCCAAAAAATGCAAAAAAAAAAAAAAATAATAATAATAATAAAATAAATAGTGTCTAAGGAAGTATAATTGCTTGTGACTAGTACAGTTTGTTCATGTCAGCATCTACATTATTTTATGGTAGCATTTGTTTAAACACCACTCTACATCTTTTCTGTTTAACATGAAGAGCTGGAGTCAGCTTTGGGTCTGTCCTTGGGAATATTCTTGGCCAATCCCCCTGTACCCCTGAATTCCTGCTCATTAATTCAGTGGGTTTGCTGAGGGATCTGGGCAGAGGCACCAGAGAGGAGTGAGCAGGGAGCAGTGAGCACTGGAGGACAGAGCCAGTTCCTCTTCATGCCCTGTGAAAGGCTCTGGGGCAAGCTATTCACTCATGCAGACGCTAGGTCCTTCATGTTTCAAATAGCAATAACAAGCTAACTTTGCATGATAGTTGCAAGGGATAAGTTACTTATTAGGGCCTCATTAAATTATAGCTACAATAAGGATAATACTCTGTGGATAAAAGAGTCCATCATTTCACCTAATTCTGGCTCCGAAGAGAACTGAGTTGCATCTGTGATAATGTCTTTCTGCAGGTGGAGGGGGCTAGCAGAAGTTTGCCATAGGTAGATATTAAATTTCCAACCTCACTTTTGCCAGAAAGTTGAAAAACATCATTAACTTACGTATTTAATTTTCTTAGGTCTCAGTTTCTTCCTATTTCACCTGGTACTAGTAAGGGCCGCCTTTTCTATTTTATAGCACTTTTACAGAGGAATAATTAGTAGAGATAGCATTTTGATAAGTTAAAAGTCCTTACTGTGTATACAGTTTTACTAATATTAGTGTTCATGAATCATATTACAAATACTTAGTATTAGAGAAATGGGCTTTTCCATCTATCCCACCCCTTCTCTTCTCTCTTTGTGATCCTGTCATACCTACAGCTATGTTTTCACTGACCGTGTCTGGTCTTGTGTTTTCATTACTTGAATACATATCTTTATGCCTAATACAGTGTAAGCTCTATGGGGGTCAGGCAACATAGCTATTCAACATTATTCTATTCCTTCAATGCTCAGAACAATAAATCATTCACAGTGAGTTTCTACATACAGATATCTTTATTTTTATGTAGAGGTGAATTTCTTTAGTCAGCTAGAGTGATCTTTCTAATGATGGTAACCACGTTGAACAGCTTGCATATTTCCCCCTGTCTATTACGTGTATCACAATGATGTGAAGAATAGAATCAGAGGGTGTTTGAGAGAGAGGGGACCTTGAATATCATTGAATTTCTCACCACCATTTTATAAGTGAACAGCAGAGATTCAGTGAGGAGAAATGAGTTTTTCAGAGTCACATAAATGGAAAATGATAGACTAGGATTTGAATTCAGGTAAACTCACTGTCTTTCCAGTATTCTTTTCTCCTCAAGGGCTCACAAAAGTGCTTAGACTTTTGCACAAAAAATTAGATATTAATCAAATATTTCTAATAGTGAGAGCAAAATGTGAAAACTGTAGCAAAAACTCTTAAATCCAATGAGAGAAAAATTTTAATTTAAAAAAGGTATTTCATTAATATATGAAAAGGCTGTTGTGGCTATAGATATTTTCTCTGTTGTCTAAATTGACTCAAATTTATTGGTATCATGAATCTATGACAGTTTTTAAAAACCGAGATAAATATAAATTTCATTTTGAAATTAATAGCAGCTAAAGATCCAAGGTTTTCTTTAACAAAGCAGGAAAATTTAAATTGAATATAGTCCAACTTATCCTTTTCTTTATTCATGGATTATGCTTTTTGGTATTGTTTCTAAAAACTCACTGCCAATTCCAAGGATACTTAGATTTTCTCTTATATTTTCTCCTAGAGTTTTATAGTTTCATATTTTACTTTAAGGGGCATGATTTATTTTGAGTTAATTTTTGTGTACAGTTTAAAGATTTAATTTTATTGTACAGTTTAAAGATTTAATTTTATTGTACCTTTATTTCTTCTTTTTTCTTTTTTTACAGAGGTCCACTTGTTCTACCACCATTTATTTAAAAAGCTATCCTTCTCCAGGAATGACCTTTGCTCCTTTGTTAAAGATCAGTTAACTATATTTTTGTGGGCAGGTTTTTGGCTCTATTCTCCTTCATTGATTCATGTATCTATCATTTCACCACAACCACACTGCTTTGATTACTATAGCTTTATAGTAAATCTTCAAGTTGGGTGTGCCAGTCTTTGCTCTTGTTCTTCAATAATGTGCTGGCTATCAATAATGTGCTGGCCAATAATGTGTTGGCCTTTAGATATTATTTCTACAAAGTAGCTTGCTGATATTTTGAATGTATACATCAAGTTAGGATGAATTGACATTTCTACCCTTCCATGAACATGGAATATCTCTCCCTTTTATTAGAGTTTTCTTTAATTTCTTTCATCAGAGTTTTTTAGTTTTCTACATATCAATCTTGTACATATTTTCCTGGCTTCATACCTAAGGTTTTTTTTTTTGTTGTTAGTGCTACTATAAACAATATTGTGGTTTTTAATTTCAAATTCAAATTTTGTTCGGTGGTATATATAAAAGCAATTGACTTTACTTATACATTGCCCTGTGATCTTGCTATAATTGCTTATTATAGTTCTAGAGGGTTTTTTTTTGTGAAAAAAGTCCATCTTTCTTCAAGCCTATATATGTTTTATTTCCTCTTCTTGTTTTATTGCATTGGTTAGGGCTTCCAATATGATGTTGAATAGGAGTGCTAAGAGGGGACTTCTTTGTTTTGTTCTTTATCTTAGGGGAGAATCATCCAGCTTATCACCACTGAAAAGAATATTAGCAATAACTTATTTTGTAGAAGTTCTTTATCAGATTGGGGAGGCTTTGTTCTATTTCTAGTTTGCTGAGACTTTTCATTTTTTTGGTCATGAATAGTTGTTTCATTTTGTTAAAAGCTTTTTATGCATGAATTGACATAGTCATTTAATTTTCCTTCTTTAGACTATTGATGAAATGAATTACATTATTTGATTTTGAATATAGAATCAGCTTTGCGTACCTGTAATAAATTCTGCTTGGTCATGAAATATAATTGTCTTTATACATTGTTAGATTCAATTTTCTAATTTTTTTTACAGTTTTTGGCCAGAGCCAGGTTTGAACCTGCCACCTCTTTTGCATTTTTTTCCTTGAGAGATAGTCTGTAGTATTCCCTTCTTGTAATTTATTTATTTTGTTTTGGTGTTAGGCTAATACTGACCTCATAGGCTGAGTTAGAAAATGTTTCCTTTGCTTCTATTTTCTGAATTATAGAGAATTGGTATAACTCTTCCTTAGATGTTTGGTAAAATTTGCCAGTGATAACATCTGGCCCTTGTTCTTTCTCTTTGTAAGGTTATTATCAGCTATTAATTCAATTTATATAGCATATATACCATGTATATCTGAACTTGGCACAAATTTTATGCCGAAAAAACTTGGCTTATACTCGAGTATATATGGTATATAATATATACACACATACCTATCCAGATTATGTATGAATGTATGTATGTATGCATGCATCTATCTATCTATCTATCTATCTATCTTCAGATTATCTGCTTCTAGTATGTGAGTCATGGTAGTTTGTGTCTTTCAAGGAACTGGATCATTTTACCAAGTTAACAGAGCTATAGGTGTAGAGTTGTTATTTATAATATTCCTTTTTTGTTCTTTTAATATTTAATTGATCAGTAATGATAATTTCTTTTTCATTTCTAATGTTAATAATTTGTGTCTTCTCTCTTTTTCCTTTCTAGTGTAGTTAGAGGTTTAATTTCTTTCATCAATTAAGTGTAGGTAGAGGTTTATCAATTTTGTTGTCCTTTTCAAATAGCAACTTTTGCTTTTGATATTTTTCTATTATTTTTCTATTGTCAAATTTATTGATTTCTGCTCCAATTTTTATTATTCCTTTCTTCTGGCTTAAATTACTCTTCTTTTTCTAGTTTTCTACAATGAATGCATGCAAATATCATCTACCATTCTGTGGGTTGTCTATTTGCTTTGATGATAGTGCCAGGGCTGTGCAGAAACTTTTTAAGTGGATCAGGTCCCATTGTTTTGTTATTGTTCTTGCTAGGATTACCAGTAGGGTCTTTTTCATACATTCTTTTAATCTTTTCTCTTTAAGAGTTTTTCCCACCTGTTCTAGGATTTTTAGTTTCATGTCTTAGGTTTAAATCTTTTATCCATCACTGGTTAATTTTTGTGAGTGGTGAGAGGTGCAGGTCCTGGGTCCTGTTTCAGTCTTTTACATGTGGCTATCCAGTTCTACCAGCACCATTTATTGAATAGGGATTCTTTTTTCTAGTACACGCTTCTGTTTACAGTGTGAAAGATCGAATGGTGATATGAGAATGGTTTCATCTCTAGATTCTCTGTTGTCTTCTATTTGTATGCCAATATCAAACTTTTTAAATTGCTATAGCATTGTAGTATAGCCTGAACTCCGGTAAAGTGACACTCTAGATTTGTTCTGATTTTGCAGATTGCATTGGCTACTTAAGCTCTTTTCTGATTCCATATAAAGCATAGAACTATTTTTTCAAGATCTGCAAAATATGAGTTTGGTATGTTAATAGAGATTGCATTGAATCTGTAAATCACTCTGAGTAGTATAGACATTTTAACAATTTAGATTCTGCCAATCCATGAGCATGATATGTTTTCCCCTTTGTTAACGTCCTCTGTAATTTCTTTTCTCAGTGTCTCATAGTTCTATCTGTAGAGAACATTCACTTTCTTTGTTAAATACATGCCAAGGTATTTTATTTTCTTTGAAGGCTACTGTGAAGGCTACTGTGTCTTTGATTTGATTCTCAGCTTGACTATTATTGGCATATATGAAAGCTACTGATTTGTGTACATCAATTTTATATCTTGAGATGTTGTTGTATTTATCAATTCCAGAAGTCTTGTTGTTGAGTCCTTGGGGTTTTCAACGTATAAGATCATGTCATCAGCAAAGAGCAATAGTTTGGGCTCTTCTGTCCCCATTTGGATACCCTTGATATCCTGTTCATGTATGATTGCTCTGGATAGGAATCTAGCACTATGTTGAATAATAGTGGTCAAAGTGGACATCCTTGTCTGGTTCTAGTTCTGAGTAGGAATGGTTTCAATTTTTCTTGTTCAGTGGCTGTGTGTTTGTTTAGATGGCCTCTATCAATTAAAAACTCATGTCTATGTGAATTTTCTTGAGTGTTGTTATCCAAAAATAGTGTTGAATTTTGTCAAATGCATTTTCTGCATCTATTGGGAGAATTGTATAATATTTGTTTTTACTTTTGTTTATGTGGTGTACTATGTTTATAGATTTGTATGTGTTGAGCCAGCCTCCCATCTCTGGGATGATGCCCACTTGGTTATGATGAATTGTTTTTTGATATGTAGCTGAATTCTGTTTGCTAAGATTTTATTAAGTATTTATGCTTCTATATTCATTAAAGATATTGGTCTGCAGTTTTCTTTTTTGTTATGTCCTTTTATGGCTTTGGTATTAGGATGATATTTGCTTCATAGAAGTACTTGGGAAGGATTTCTTCCTTCTCAGTGTTATGGAATAGATTCTGCAATGTAGATACAAGATATTCTTTGAAAGTTGGGTAGAATTCTGGTATGAAACTATATGGTATTAGACCTTTTTGTGGGAAGACTTTTTATTGTTGCTTCAATTTTGGTGCTCGATGTGGGTTGGTTCAGGAGTTCTATTTCTTCCTGGTTGAGTCTAGCAGAGTATTATGATTTCAGGAACTTACCCATCTCCTTCATGTTTTAAAATTTCTGGACATAGAGATTTTTATGGTATTCAGTGATGTTATTTTTTTCCCCACTTGGTATCAGTTGTTATTTCTCCCCTTTTCATTTTTGATTGAGCTTATTAGAGACCCTACTTTTTTTGTTTCTGGTGAATCTGGCCAAATAATCAGAGAATCAACTTTTACCCTCATTAATCTTCTGAATGACTCTTTTGCTCTCTATTTCATTTAGTTCTGATCTGATCTTGGTTACTTCTTTTCTTCGGCTGGGTTTGGATTGGTTTGATCATCCTTTTCCAGTTTCTTGAGATGATTCATTAAATTGTTAATATGTGATCTTTCTGATTTCTGGATGTGGCAGTATCCCACAGTGCTTTATAGATTGTGGTCCCATTGTCATATGTTCAAAGCATGTTGACTTCCATCTTTACCTTTTCCTTTTCCAACTATCATTCAATAATAAGTTGTCTAATTTCCATGACTTTGTGTGGAATTGATTTTTAATTTTATTCTTCTGTAGTCTGTATATGGTATAATTTCTGTTTGTTTTTTTTAATTTTGTGATGCTTATTTTATGGTCTAGGATATGATCAATCTTAGAGAATGACCTACCAGCTGATGAGAAGAATGTATATTCAGTAGTATGGTGATGAAATGGCCTATAGATGTCTGTTAATTCTACTTGTTCTAGAGTCTTATTTAAGTTCAAAGTTTCTTTGTTTAATTTCTGCTTGGAGGATATGTCCATTGACATCAGAAGGGTATTGATGTCCCTAGCTATTATAGTGTGGTTGTTTATCATTTTGTTTAGATCAAGCAAAATTTGCCTTATAAATCTGCCTTATAAATTTGCCTTATAAATATTTTGGGTTGGTATGCTTTCTTGTTGAATTATTCCCTTAACCAGTATATAATGTCCATCTTTGTCTTTTTCTACTTTTGTTGCTTTAATGTCAATGGCATCAGCAATGAGAAATTGCAACTCTCACTTTCTTTGGTTTCCATTTGCCTAGAATATTGTTTTCCAGGCCTTCACCCTGAATCTGGATGTATCCTTGGGTGTTAGATGGATTTCCTGAAGACAGCAGATATTTGGTTTGTTGTTGTTGTTGTTTTAATTCTGTCAGCTAGCCTATGTCTCTTCAGTGGAAGTTCAAGCCAGTCATATTTACTGAGAGAATTGATAAATGAAGTGGATTTCTGTGAAACTTTATGGCTTTGTTTTAGTACTTGGGTCACTGTTGTATCTAGGCTTTGACCTTTAGTTTCTGGGCAGTTTTACACTGAATCTTTTATGCTTGTCTGTGTATAGTACAGATCTGAGTACTTCCTGTAGGGAAGGTCTAATTGTGACAAATGTTTTCTCAATGTTTTCTTGGAAGGAAAAGATTGGTTTTCTCAATCAAATATGAAACTTAACTTTGCAGGATACTGAATCCTGGTGAGGGAGCAGTTTTTTTGTTTAAGAAAATTAAAGATGGGGAGCCCCTACCATCTTGCTTGTAGGGTTTATACTAAGAAATTAGCTGTTGACCTGATGAGTTTATCCTTGTAGGTCTTATTCTACTTATACCTAGCTACTTGTACCATTTTCTCTTTCGTTTTGATTTTGCCCAGGTTAATTACAATGTGTCTGGGAGATGCTCTATTTAAATTGAATCTTTCTGGAGTTCAATGTCCATCTAGTAACTGGATGTTTGAATCTTTGTCAAAGTTTGGGAAATTTCAACTTTAGCTATAGCTTTTATGCTTTTGGAACTCTCTTCTTCTCCCTTAGGGGTATCTATTAATCATATGTATGTTTTGGATAGTCCCCTAACTTTCAAAGAGATTCTTTGCTTTTACTTATTTCTTTCTTCCTTTTTAAATGATTAGGTTATCTTGAGAACTTTGTCTTCGGGCTCTGAGATTCTTTTTTCACCATGGTTTATCTGTTGTTGAAACTCTTAGCTGTTTTAAAACTCCCTAAATGCCTCTTTCAATTCCTTAAGCTTCATTATTGTGTATATCATTGGTGACTTTGTCTTTAATTTTTTTAATTTCTTGAAACAGTTTTTAGGCTTATTTTTGGCAGTTCAACTTTTTCAATTCTGTTCATCTTATTTGCTATCTATATTCTGAATTCCCTTTCTGTCATTTCAACAATTTCTTTATGGTTGGAAGTTTCTGCTGTAGTTCCATTGTAATACCTTGAGTGAGTTGATCGTTACTATTTTTTCATGTTGCCAGGGTTCTTTTTCTGTTTTCTCCTCAGATGCAGTTTCTTTCTTTAAGAGTAAGACAACCTAAAAGTCAGTTGAATTATTCTTGTTCGGTTTGAATAGAGAGCAGTCACTAGATGGTGCTCTAGAATCAGCGATAATGGTAGTTACTGGATTTGAAGTTTGCCTTGCTTCTCTGCACATAGGTATATCCAGAGTTCAGCAAACTGATGGTTCAAAAGTCTGCCGTGGAATTTCTGCTCTGGTAACAGCAGCTATGGTATAGCACTGGAGATTTGGGGTGGATGCTCAGGAGCAATGCAATGAGTTCCGGGGAGGGAGCCTTGGGACCTGGGCTGGCAAGCAGAATGAGATTCAGTTATCTGAATAGGACTTAGAATTCGGAAGGATGTTCACTGGGAGGATGGGGCTACTCCAATATGTTTGGCAAAGCCAGGAGACCATCTTGGAGGCAGCTGTCCAAGCCTGGATGACAGATCCTGAACCAGCTGCATGGCAGACTGGTCTTTAGGGCCTCTGGAAAGTCATGTCAAACAGGGCTAATGCAGGTACCTGTAGCCTGGGGGATATGGTGTTTTCTGCACCCCTCTTGTGCTCTGCCAAAGTGGACCATAGGCTGTGGTTTCCCTGATGATGGTAGCCCGCTGGGCCCCACACTCATCAGTTCCTGTGCCCACGTGCACCTGCAAGCCATGAGGGAAGCGCTTGGTTAAGGGTTACAGGCTATGGCTTAGAGAAGCTACAAGTCCATCTGCTCCCTGGAGACCTGTCAGAGCCTCCTGTGGTGCACCCCGTAGCTCAGGATGGCCCTAGCTGCTGTCCATTCCCCCCACCACACACACACCATTTGTCTATTGAGGTAGCTCTGCACTGATGTCAGGTCAGTCCCCAGACTAACCTCACTGGGGGCTGTGCAGGATGGTGCTGGCCACCCAGCAGCTCAGATTGCAGCGATTCCCACATGTAGAAATTGCTTCTGTGCTACAAATCTTCCCCACACCTACTTCCCTTATTAATGTCCTTCCTTTCTCTGCCCCCCAACTCCCCTGCCACCCCCGTGTCCCACTGTATCTCTGTGGCTTCACAGTGCTGTTTCAGAATGGAGTAATCCAAATGGTGGCTGCTGCCTGCTCTTCTTCCCACTTTTCTGACAGAGGCTGTTGAGAGGCTGCTTCTAGTCTACTATCTTTTTTCCACTGCCAGGTCAACTATACTATGCTTTGTTATCATTTTCTGTCTGCCGGATCTATCAATTACTGAATGAGGGGTGTTGATGTCCCTCAGTACAATAGTAGATTTGGATTTTCTACTATATTTTGACTCACTTATTTTATATTTTGTTTTTAGGTGCACGTGTACTAAGTGTTATTATGCCTTCTTGGGGAATGAATCCATTTATTATTTTGTAATGCTTCTCTTTAATCCTGATAATTTTTCTTATTCCAAAGACTGCTTCATCTGAAATTAACATAGGTACTTCAGCTTTCCTTTGATTAGTGTTGTCATGGGCTACTTATCTTTTTCCATCTTTTTATTTTTACTTTATCTGTCTTTATATTTAAAAATGGGCTTCTTGTAGATGACATATCATTGGGCTGGCTATCTGTGTTTTTAAATTGGTGTATTTTTACCATTTATATTTAAAGTGATTATTGATATATTTGGATTGATATCTACCAGGTCTGTAACTGTTTTCTATTTATTGAATGTGGTCCTTGTTTCTCCTTTGTCTCTATCATCTTTGGATTACATATGATTTCATTCTATATCTCCTCCCTTAACATAGCAATGTCGATTTCAAAAAAAAATTTTAGTGGTTTCCCTAGAATTTGCAATACTTATAATTTGTCCAAATCCACTTCCAAATAACACTATATTACTTCACAGGTAGTGCCTTATAATCCATATTATGTATAGTGTAACTTATAACAGTTTTCTCAGTTACTTCCTCCCTGTCTTTTATTTTATTTATATGCTATAGTTACCCAAAACTCTGTTACTATTATTACTTTCAATAAATACTTGTCTATTATGTACACAAAGAATAAGAAAAAACTTTTTTTATTTTACCTTTATTTATACATTGTAACACTCTCCCTTTATGTTAGTCCCAATTTCTGACCTATATTAATTTACTTCTCTCTAAAGAATTTTTTCCAACATTTGTTTTGAGACAAGTCCACTGGCTACAAATTCTCGTACTTTTTGCTTGTCTGATGAAATCTTTATTTCCCCTTCACTGTTAAAAGATAATTTCACTTGCTACAAAATTATGGATTTGTGGGTTTTTTCTTTTCTTTCCTTTCCTTTTCTTTCAACATTTAAATATTTTTCTCCTACTCTTCTCTTGTTTGCAAGATTTTTGACCAGCAGTTCCATTCTAATTTTTATCTTGTGCTTCTACAGGTCAGGTACTTTTTCTTGTTGCCTCTTTTAATATTTTCTCTTTGTTTTCGTTTCCTGCAGTTTGTCAGAATATGATATAACTAGGTATAGTTTTTTAAATTATTATTGTTTATCCTGCTTATTGTTCTCTGAGCTTCCTGAATCTGTGATTTGTTGTCTGTCATTAAGTTTGGGAAAATGTTCTTTTTTTTTTTTTCTTCTCCTTATATTATTATTCTTTCTTTCTTTCTTTCTTTCTTTATTTAGACAGGGTCTTCCTGTGTCACCCTGGCTAGAGTTCAGTGGCATTATCATAGCTCACTGCAACCACAATCTTCTGGCTCACGCAATCCTCCTATTTCTGCCTCCTAAATAGTACTGTAGGCATGTATTACCATGCCTAGCTAATTTTTCTATTTTTTGTAGAGACTTGGTCTTACTATTGCTCAGGCTGATTTTGGACCTCTGGCCTTAAGAGAACCTTGCACCTCAGTCTCCAAAATTGCTGAGATTATAGACATGAGCAACCATACCTGGCCGTAATAATTTTGAAATTGTCTCATAGTTCTTGAATATGTTTGTGTGGGTGTGGAGGAGGTTGTGGGTTTTTGGGGTTTTCATTCGGTTTTTTCTTTTTCTTTTAGTTTGGGAACTTTTTATTGACATATCTTCTAGCTCTCTGATTATATCTTCTTCCATGTTTAGTCTGCTGATGAGCCCATCAAACTATCACCTTTTGAATCACAAGATCTACAAATTTGAAAGAAGCTTTTTTCTTATAGTGTTGTAGCTTGCAGGCTGGCCACTCTGCAGGCTGGGAAGCATAGCCTCTGGCAGAGACAACAAACACTTGGAAGGAGGAAGCATGAGACAAGAATTTATGCTGAATGAATTGGGTATGTAATAGGAGGAGCTAGAATATTCACAAGGGAGAATGTAAGCAATTTGTCTAGTAAGCAAATATACATGTTATAAACATTTTATGTTCACTTTGCAGTGGAGATTTAACATTTAAATGTACTAAAATTAGGCTGTATATGTCAAAAAAGGTGAAACGGAAGACACAGAGATACCTGTATGCAGTCTCTCTGGACAGGCCAGAAGCAGTCCATGGTTTGTGGCCTCTTATTGAGAAGAAATTCTGTTCAGTTACTCTGTTGAAATCTCAGAAAAAGAGAGGAGTCTAACTGCATCATTAGGTGGGTTACTTGAAATCAGAAGTGGAATAATTTTTCTGAAAGAGCTGGTTTCTATTATAATAGAAATTATAATAATTATAATATATAAATTATATATATGTAATATATAATTATAATTATATTTAATTATAATTATTATAATTAATTCTTAGAAAGGAAGTTTAATGATAGGTAGTGAGGAGCAGGGTATAATGGGATATGTCTGATCTCCCATCCTGTCATGGCCAGGAGCTCAGGTTTATTTATTTTTATCTTGTTGTTTTTTATCCTAGCTTTGATTCTGAGACAGGAACTTGGTTTTTAAGGTGTCTCTGGGGTCCCTTTTGCCACGAGGATTCCATTTTATTGGTTGATGGATTAGGATTTTATTTTTATTTCCAGAAGGCATCTTCATTTTTTCTATTAGTGGTTATTATTATTATTTTTGTGTGTGTGAGACAGTATCACTTTTTTGCCCACAGTAGAATGCTGTGGCATCACAGCTCACAGGAAACTGAAACTTTTGGGCTCAAGTAATTCTCTTGCCTCAACCTCCTGAGTAGCTGGGACTACAGGCACCTGCCACAATACCTAGCTATTTTTAGAGATGAGGTCTTGCTCTTGCTCAGGTTGGTTTCAAACTTCTGAGCTCAAGCAGTCCACCTGTCTTAGCCTCCCAGAATACTAAGATTGCAGGCATGAGCCACGGTGCTTGGCCCCAATTAGTGGTTATTTTTATTTGTAGGACTTTATTTTTATTCCTTCTTAGAGTTTCCATTGAAATGATTACATCACACCCCACTCCCCCTTTTTTGGTATGTTGCCTGTTTCTCCTACTAGAGCCTTTAACATATTAATCACAGTTATTTTATATTTCCCTTCTGATAATTCCAAAACTTGTCTCCTATCTGAGTCTGGTTCTGACGCCTTGTCTCTTGAGGCTGTGTTTTTCTTTGACTGTTACTATGCCATGTAATTTTTTACCGAAAGCAAAATTTGATGTATTAGATTAAAGGAGCTAAAAGAAATAGGACTTTAGTGTGGGGTTTTATATTAATCTGGCAAAGATTAGGGTGATTTAATGTTGGCTATAACTGTAGCTTAGACTTTGAATCTTTGGTGTCCTTGTTTTTCTCCCCTGCTGTTTTTCTCCCCTAAGAGTTATGCTTTTCAGCTTTTTAGCTGTAATTCACTATTATTGTAATACAGCCTTGTTGACTGGTGGAGAGGTGTGGAAAAGAGAAATTGTTATACAATCTGATGATCAAATCTTAGTTTGAAGTGGGCCTTTGGTCCTGAATATGACCTTCACAAGTGTCTCCCAGATCCCACCATTTGCTGCCATGAGAAAACTCGATGGGTCTGGAGTTGGATAAAAGCCTTTTCTCCTGGATGAGATAAAGCTCTGGTGATACAGTTTCTCCTGGAGAATGCCCTGGGTATATTTCAAAACTGTTGCTTTTCTCCTCCCACAGGCAGAAGCAGGAAGTGATTTTTCTTTGTTCTTCCCTGTGAAAACCTGATGTGTTACTGGAGGTGAAACCCACACGAATGTGAGGTCCCCTCAATGCTTCAGCCTTCAGAATTTTCTCTCCCCCGCCCTCTAGTTTACACTAAGCCAATAGCAATTTGTCAAAATTACCACTGTAGTATTTCCATTGCTTTATGACTCTAGTAGCCTCTGCTCTCTGGGAGCTGAAAATCTGGCAGAGTTCTGTGATTCTTTCTGTCTCCACATTCTGGGGTT
Organism: Loris lydekkerianus; assembly: GCA_963574355.1. NCBI lineage: Eukaryota > Metazoa > Chordata > Mammalia > Primates > Lorisidae > Loris > Loris lydekkerianus. The sequence goes on along the minus strand of CAUYPK010032414.1, from coordinate 394 downwards.
ATGGTTTGTCTTGTGACCTCAGCTTTCTAATGGGTCTAAGAAAAGTGATTGATTTCTAGTTAGTTCATATACCACATATACTCGAGTATAAGCCGACCCCCTTAATTTTACCCTAAAAACTGGGAAAACTTAGTGACTCGAGTATAAGCCGAGGTGGAAAATGCAGCAGCCACTGGTAAATTTCAAAAATAAAAATATATACCGAAAACAATTACAATAATTGAGGAATCAGTAGGTTAAATGCTTTTCACTATTTATTGCTAAAGAAAAACTGTAAACTAGCAACAACAACTTTAAAACTTTAAATAAAGTGCAGAAAACCGTAGCTTAACAGGTAATCAAGCTGTGGGTTATATAGTTGTGGGTTAAACAGTTCAGTGGAATACAGTTCAGT
>CAUYPK010032412.1:0-11069 GCA_963574355.1 Loris lydekkerianus | reverse complement strand
GGGGACCCCTTCTCTCCCTTTCCCTCCTGCCCATCCTTGACAGCCTTGGACACGAGCAAGGGAGCCTCTGGGCCTCAGTCTCTGCCAGCCACAGGCCACTCGCCCAGCAGAGCCCCCCATGTGTGCTGAGCCAGGACCCCTCCAACTGCTATCATGATGGGTTCCCTGCAGTTGCCTGGGGGTACAATCATGGAGCCTATGTTCCTCAAACAGACCTCCCAACTGTGCAAACAAAATCCAGGGAAGCAGGGCTCCAATCTAGCTGCATAGTCAGGGACAAGCTCCTCTCATCACCTCTGGAATTTAGGGGCTCATGAAGGTGACCTGGAGCCGGTGACAAGTGGGCAGAACAATGCCTCAAGTCTCAGAATAGCAGCCTGACCCCTGACCAGGTCACGATGATGAAAGGAGGGTCCCAGACGCTCAGGAAGCCCATGGGCTGTCCCTACATCATCCCCAGGCCCAGCGTCTACCAGCAGCAACATGGCTGGACAAGAAGTAAAAGCTGGTCACTCGGACCCCACTATACCTGTGTGAGCTTCCCCCCACCCCAGCTCCCTACCCTCTCTTCAGCCAGACTGAATCTCTGAAGACCTCCCCACCCACTGTCCAGCCTTCTACGGCCACACCTCTGCCCTGTCCTTCCTGCAGGGACCTCCTGTCCCCAACCCAACAGCTGTTGTATGACTTGGCCCCTACTGTAAGCCCTCCTCACCCCACATGGGGACTGTTCCCCCACCAGGCCACACAGCACAGTCTTCATGGCTGTGAGTGATAATCACCCAGGTTCCTCTGGGCCTTAGTTTCCTACTCCATACATTGGGACTGGTCACACACCTACGGCATAGGGTCACTCCAATACTCACCAGGCATGCCAGCTGGACATGTGGATGTTACCACCTCTCCCTGCACTCTTTCCCCGGGGGCATTTGTGATCACAGCAGTGAGTGGTGGCCTTTGTTGAAACACTCAGTCACAGCTGAGCTTCTCAGATGTGCGTGTGCCCAGTTCACCTGAGGCCCTCATTCAATGCCGAGTGTGAGTTAGCAGCTCTGGCCTTGCCAGCGCGGGCCAAAGTTGTTTGGGCTTCCTCCCCCACAGTCCCACCAGGGGCGCCGTGTTTCCTGGACAGCAGGGTTGCATGGGGATGCTGTGGTCAGGTAACTGCTGTTTGGCCATTTTGCCGCTGCTGTTCCCCCAACATAAAAGTGTGTGGGACTTGCCACTTGTGTGGACTTCCAGGCTGGCTCCCTGCCTTGGTTCCTAAGTCCCCCTCTGACATGTCCTGACTGGGTCATTTGCATCACACGAGCCAGCGCCCATCTGCCGTTTGAAGACCACACTCTGAGGAGCCAGGCAGGACTGCCCACATGCAGAGAAGCCCTTCCAGACAGCCTTCCTCTGAGCCAGGGGACGGGCCAAGCGCTCTGCTGCAATGTCCCACTTTATCTCTTAATAGCCCTCTTTACAAACGAGGAAACTGAGGTCTAGAGAGAAGTTAGAGACGTTCCAAGTTATACAGTGACACATGGCCTTCAACTCAGGCTGTCCATTGCCAGGGCCCATGCTTAAAACAGCAACAGAGGAGAAAATAAAAAAAGAATTATAATATCTGGGTAATTGCTAGGTGTCAGCCCAGAATCTTAGGCATTCATTATCTCCTTCAACCCCACAGCAGCCCTGTCTGCACCTGTCAGCATTATCAACACATATAACAGAAGGGACAATTGATCACGACATAACTGGCCCTAAGCCAGTCAGGCCCAGCGTCAGAGCTGGGGCTGAGTCCAGCCTCCCTGATGTGCACACGTGCAGCGCTGGTGCCTGTCTGGCCATAACCGGCCTGCTCCCCATTTGCCGCCTTAAGACCCAAGTTAGTGCTCAGGTTGCCAGAAAAAATGACCACAAGATGGGGAGGGGGAAGCTCAGAACAAAAGCTTATTCACTCACTATTCTGGAGGCCGGAAGTGCAAAGTCAAGCTGTTCCCTGGACCCCCTTCCTCTGATGACTTCAGGCTGTAGCCGCCACCAAGCTCACACTGTGACCAAAAGTTTGGTGCTTGTTTCCACGGTCAAACTGAAAATGACATGTGGCTTGGGGAAAAGGGAAAAGGAGTTAATTAATTTGCTGACAAATAAGAATAGCTGACTCTCATCTTCAAACACCAACATCCTAACTATAAGCAGAAATACAGAGCTTTTAAAGGGGGGTTTTCAGCCCATAGCTATTGCTGTTAAACTGTAGGTGATGCTTCCGATGGACCCCGTCTCCAGTGAAGATCGTCTCATGACTCTGCCTGATAATTCTGTGATGCCATCTCCCCTGTTCCAAACAACAACAACAACAACAACAACAAAAAAAACATAGACACTCCTTTGGCCCTGTGAATACAGGCCTCAGGAGGGGCTGGAGGTTTCCCAGAAAGGGTGAGGAGGCTTTAAAGAGAAAGCTTGGAAAACATTTTTGCTCTTCTTTGGGTCTTTGCCTCTGTTACATGTTCCCCCGTCGTCAATTTTCCCCTCCCACATCTACGGGAGAAAGGGCAACACCATCATCGCACCACTTCTTACTCACTGGAATGATGTTTTCAATGGTAGGTTTATATTTACTTATGCTGTTGTAAAGTTTTGGCAGCACATTTACAAAATTAAAGTAGGCAACTGAATGCCAAGGAGGAAAGGGTACAAGCAACAGCTACAACCATGAGAACAGACCAGGTGAGATAGAAGAGGGTACCTGGTGTCTAAGACACCTGAAGAGGGTCCTCACTGAGGGCCCTCGCTGTCCATCACCTTGCCCACAATGTCCAAAACAGGGCTGGGCAAGGCAGAAACGTGGGACCTCTGAGGACAGGGCTGTCAGTTATGTGCTGCAGGTGATCTGAGAGACGGGCTGCTGCAGATTCAGAAATCACAGGACAGCAAACCCAGCAGCAAGACAGATGAGCAAAAGGGGTGATAGCCTGGGAGATCCTTATAAGGAGTTGCCTCATCATCAACATTTTCATTTTCCTTCTTTTTCAGCAGGCATTTTACATCCCGGAAGCACGGCCCGCTGGCTGGGGTGTGGGTCCTCTTCTTCCATGCGGCATCTCTTTACTCTGGCAGGATGGGCCAACAATCTCCACAAGGCTTGTGTTGTTAGAAGGTTTTCTCAGGGTCCCTTCCACCTCTCTGCTTCCAGCTGGGGCGGGGACCTGAAAGACGCAGACTCAAGCTCAGTGCTTAGCACCTGACCTGCTTGTTTGGCTGCTTTACTCTGCTTTCCCTACTCACGGTTACATGCCACACTTACCTTGGGGTGTCAGGAGGGGTCTCTCAGAAACTATTTCGTAGAGGCTACCTGTACTGGGAGGAGGCCAAACCATAACACCTTACCCCACTCTAGGTGTCAGTTGCAGGACACACGCAACTTCCATTCCAGGTGTAAGGTTTTGCTTACTTGCAGGTTACCTCTGATATAAAGGATGGTCTGTTATCACTCTGCATGGAGGAGGGGAGTCCATGAACATCCGGATGACCTTCAGGATGACTGAGCCCATCGTGTGCGGCTCCTTGGAGAATTCACCAAGTTCCCACTGGGGATCTGCCTGAAGAAGTCTGTGGGCTACTGCAGGACACTGCAGCGAGTCCAGGTGAAGACGGTGGGGAACAAAGATTCCTGTCCCCCATGGACACCACCAGGCAGTGGCCAAACACAGTGACACCTTGTCAAGTGCCCAGTGCTCTGTAGACCCTCACAGGACCTTTAGTTTGCTCCTGGGTCCTGCTGACGATGGGATGTTAGTCCAATAGTTAGAAACCAGGGTGGCATTGTGGTTACACAAGGAGAGGAAAAAGCTGAGGAAGGGAATGGACAGTCCAGTGGCCTTCATGTAGGCCAGCTCTGTCTCCCCCTGGCCCCAACCTTCTGTAGCTCGGCTGTGCTGGTGGGGTGCCCCCCGGCATCCCCAGTGTAGGAGCAGGAGCTGCCCGCAGTGTCCATCACCAGCATGGCATTCTCCATCTGCCTGGACTGCTGATGTCCATCACCCTGTCATCTTCCGAGGCCTGTGCCTGCCCCACACTGGCCTATGCACACAGGAGTTCCACAAAGTCCCTGTCCCAGGCCAACAGCTCTTTTTGGGAGCCCATCTCAGAGCAAGTTCCTTCAGAAGGATTCTGGTAGCTTTGGACACTCTCTCCATTTGGGTGGGACAAGCCTCTACCCAGCCTGCAAAGGTACCTGCTGATACAAGCTCAGCCACCCGAGTGAACTTGCCGGTTATTGAAAGGGTGGGTCTCCACATTAGGTCCCCTGTGCAGCAGGTGTTTTGATAGCTTAAAGAATGGCTCTGAGTTATCTGTCAAAAGGGGCCCCTTTGGTGTGGTGCCCATAGCACAGTGGTTACGGCGTCAGCCACATGCACCGAGGTGCCGGCAGGTTCCAGCCCAGCCTGGGCCAGCTGAATGACAATGACAACTGCAACAAAAAGGAGAGGGGGGCTTTATATGAGTTCCCAGCAAATCGGTTAAGGCATCACACCCATAATGTGTGTATGCATGTAGGCACTTCATAAAAGGCCATGGGATGGCCAAAAAATTGGCCTCCACTTAGCTGTGCCATTCCAAATTCAAAGTCCAAGTCTTCAGTTTTAAAAGGGGTTCATTTTGATCTAAATTCAGCTAGGCTATCAAAGGCCCCGAGGCATCTCTGCCAGCAGCCTGATTCCTTTTTGCAACGTAGTTCCCCTTTTGGTGACCAGGATAGTGCATGATAGCCACCTGCTTGGGTTCAACCACGACCTGTATTAGGGTCATTATTTCAACAGCAGACTTAGTATCCTCATTTCCTGCCACCAGGAGCCCCCTTTCCTTCCAAATGGTACCATGAGCACACCGACCATAGAGGCACATTTAGAGCCCCTATAAATGTTTATATCATTTATAAACATCACCTCCCCTCCATACCCACTGGAGAGCTCTGGGTATAGCAATCAGCGCAGCTTCTGGAGCTGAAGTCTCAGGCAGCAGTGTCTCCATTCAGCACCTGTCATTCTGTGATCACTGCAAATACAGCCCCTCATTGTCCACTGCCCATAAAGCTGCTCCTGTTGGTGGAAAGATCTCAACCTGCGTCTGGCATCAGCAATCTGACAGATCATCCTGCTGGAACGGACGGCCCAAGAACCCCTAGACATTCAGCTGCAAAGGCTCCTTCTCTTCCGCTGGTCACAGGTGCAGGATTGAGAGTAGATGCAGGTTACTCTTCACAACGCACAGGCACTGAGGCCGTCCTCGCTCAGTCTTGTCCCGAGGCTTTGATGACTGTGCACTGGCTGTGGGGTGTCTCCCAGCATCTGCACTAAGACTTCAAGGCTCATTCCTTATTTTTTATGAGCACATAATTTAAATCTTCCTGCAAATCAGGCAATCCCAAAGCAGGGCAGTCATAATGCTCTGCTTTAGTTTGATTTCTTTAATTGGCATTTTGACAGTCCGTGGTCCAGATCAGGGGCCCCACATCTGTTCCTTTAAAGCCCTGTACAAGGGTTTTGCTATTAGTCCAAAGTTTGGGATCCAGATGGGACAGAACCCTGCCTCCATTCCTAGGAATCTGCACAGGTGCTGTGGGCTCCCTCAATAGTTTGGAATGCCAGATAAGTAACTGATATTTGCAAATCTGCCCAAGTCCCCCACGACGCCCCCATCAAGAAGGACAAAAGAGCCCTTTTAAGCCCCTACAGCAACAGAGTCCCACAGCAGCAATAGGGCACCCTAGTCGCCATGAGGATGCCCTAATAGAGGACCCTGCCATTCATGTGTGACCGAGCGCCATTGGTTGTCACTTGTGCAAGGTCATTAACGGCATGTGGGTCCTGCACCAGTCTACACTCACTGGTGTGGGGAATGTAAACTTTCTGCATGCCCTGTGGTCTGCTGGCCTGTATAGCCTTACTTTTTGGTGGCTGCCTAATGCTGCAACAATGTGCAGGTGAGCTGAGGCCCACATTTCTGAGCAAACTGCTCTGAGACGGCAGCCTCCTGCATGCTTCCCCCAGCCCAGGTACTCAGCCCGCAGGAGCTTGGCAGTGCCCCTTAGGTGGGGATTCTGCCCTTTCCAGCTCCTGGTGCCCCTGTTACTTGCCCAGGTCACCAGGTTCAGCTGTGGAAGTGGTGGCAGGAGGGGCTCCAGCCCTGGCTGCCACTCTCTGAGGTCTGTCTCCTGGACCCCTGCAACAAACTCCTCAGCTGCTGCTCACCTCTGGCTGCCCCACGGCTGCCCCCGGCCCCATGCCCATCTGTGGGGCACCATACGGCCAGTGCCGGGGGCTGGGTGGCAGCTGGAGAGGGGCCTGGGCTACTTTTGCCCATGCAGCTCGGTGCCAATGTCATCTCCACTGTCAAATGAACCTGGGACTCCTGTGGGGCTGTTTTGATTGGAGCCACTAGTGAGGCAGGGAGCTCGAGGATCACTTGAGTCCAGGACTTTGAAGCTGCTGTGAGCAGTGATGACGCCATGGCACTCTAGCCTGGGTAACAGGGTGAGGCTCTATCTCAAAAAAAAAGATAAAAGAAAAGAAAAAATTATTATCGCCTTAGGGGTTTCTTGTTACCTGGAGCCCTGATAGTATTCTTTCTTTCTTTTATTTTTTCTAAAGACAGAGTCTCACTTTGTCACCCTCTGTAGAATGCGTGGCATCATAGCTCACAGCAACCTCCAGCTCTTGGGCTTAAGCAATTCTCTTGCCTCAGCCTCCCACGTAGCTGGGATTACAGGCACCCACCACAACGCCTGGCTATTTTTTTTGTTGTTGCAGTTTGGCTGGGGCCGGGTTCAAACCTGCCACCCTCCGTATATGGGGCTGGCGCCCTACTCACTGAGCCACAGGTGCCACCACCGGATAGTATTCTTTCTAATGTTTTTCCTTTTTACAAAAAGCACACCGATTGTACTTCAACCTACAGTGACTTCTGTCCTTTCCTTTTTACTGTCTCTCAAAGGATCCTGCCAGCTGTCCTTGTACAATCAAGCCCCTATCTGATATTGTGAATTGGAAATTGTTCTGCCCAGGCTATGGGTGGCCTCTGGAACATTGAGTTCTGGGGCTGGGTATGGTGGAGAGCGATGGGAGGAAAGCTGCTCCCACTAGTACCCTCCATGCCCCCCACAACAGGGGCCCCAGCAGCATGAGCCTAGCGTGGCCGAGCCCTCAGTGCCTTCCTCGCGCAGGGGGAGCTGGCAGTGGGGGACCAGGTTCATGAAATTCAATCTGGTTAATCCCTCCCCAATTTTATCACATGGCTTTTTTGGCCTCTTTATTATGTGATAGCATAAAAGATCGTACATGTGGGATCTTATCCCATTTACCTTTGACAAGATGATTTCAGTTGTGAGATGATATAATAATTTAACATTCCATTCAATAGCCACTTGTCCTCACACTCCAGCACATACACAGAATTGGATTATCGTCATGTGGTTCTCTTTTAGGAATAGAATTATAACTGTAAGGCAGCCTTTCAGCCAAGACTCTCCTCAAGGGGATTTCAGATGGAACAGCAACAGAGCCTCACGAACAGTAGCAACGTACACGACTTGACCAGCGGGCAATGCAGGAAACCCCAATGCTGGCGATCTCAATGCCGAGGCCTCACCAACCAAGGTGAATTGGACAACTGAGAAGAAAATTCTCAAATGAGAACCAGCACCTCCAAAAGGGAATGAATTCCCCAGGTTCCCTGGTTCCACTCAACTGTGACTTGCACCCCCAAATGGTACCCACAGACAACTGCCCTGGCACAGGGCTGGAAGACTCAAAGACCTCCCCCCCATGGATAGAATCAAGGGTCTGGGTGTGCACATCGGGGAAATTACTCAAAAAATGGCCAAAGCATCACAACGCTTCCTCAATCTGCCTCCTTTTCTGTTGTTGGAAGACGAGGCCCAATGGAGAGAAAGAGCATCCAAACACCACGTTTGTAAGAGGAAGGGCTTTATTTCAGTAGCAGAGCTTATAGCATAGAAGAAATCAAAACGGCCACCCTCCCCGACTGGCTTGGTCTTTCCCTTTTTATCTCCAGTCAAAAACTTCCAACCCACAGGTACCTTTCTCATTGGTCAGTTTGAATCAAGCGGGAGATGCTGTTTCAGGCCCCACAGAACTACAGGATTTCACAGAAGTGGAAATTTCCAGGTCCCAGGAAGTCAAGTCCACAAATTCCCAGGAGCTGAGTCACCATGGAGAGGACCCCGCAGGTGCATCCTGTGGTCTCCTGGAGAAGGCCTGTTCTCCTGGACCTCACCCTTCTCGGGGATCCTTTCTCATTCTCGCCTTTTGAGACTCCATATGTGTTTTAACTTGGGTGTCTCAGTTTGCTTTTGCAGGAGCCAGTATTAATCGCTTTTCACATTTGACTTTACATCACTTTTCTACAAAATCTAAGGCACAGAAGTATTTCTGATCTGTCCTATCGTTTCTTTCCCAGCTCCTTCTGCTGCAGCATCCTGGCATGGCGTACAGGCAGTGAACTTCAGAGTCACCTGGGTGGCTTTCCTATTTCCCTGGGCTGGACCAGCCCTCAGATTTCAGGGACTATGACTCTCGGGTTCTCTACCCAGGCCTTAATTGTACCGTGGTGGGGGGCTGGTATACGTATGAGTTTTGACTTCCCTGAGTCACACATAGAGCACTGTATCTGACTATGAGCACAAGCTCCCTTCTGGATGCCTTCGCGTTCATAGACGCTATAAAGGAGTCACCCTTCGTCCTATCTCAGTGGTGTGGGTGCACAGATCACATCCCTCCTCCCCTTTCCCCAAAGTCCAAAGTCCAATTAAGACAAGTCCTATGAGGAGTTTCCTCAGCTTCAGCTGTGCGTTGACCAGCCAGCTCCCAGTATGTGGCTGGAGCAGGGCGTGTTGACCGTCTTAAAAGGACCTTTGCTTCCCACGGGGCAGTGAAGCTGTCTTCAGCCAGCTGTGATGAATCCAGGCGAGGATCCTCTCCACCTTCACTGCGTGTGATCAGGATGATGGTGTAAAGTCTTTTCTACCTTGGTTTGAGGGGGATGGGGTTCTGATCCTTGACCTAGCCTTGATTCCCTTGACACCCCAGACAGAAGGTGTACAGACAGTAAAGACCAAAAAGAACACGGTTAATTACCCAGGTGGAGATCTTCCTTTCTACTCTGCCTGGTGCTTTTGTCTGTTCAATTCAGTCTCTCCCAGTTCTTTCAGGAGTCCCTGCTAAATTGCAGAGGACTGACAGAGGCGTCTTTGAACATCACCAGTGGCAAGGCTCGTATCCAATTAAACTTTGCTTCCTGGAGGAGTTTACAGATTCCTGCTCTGATGGCCCTGTTCACACACCCTACCCTGCCTAAGCTTTGAGGCCTATATGTCACATATAGTTTCCAGGTGATATCCAAAACTTTAGCTATCATTTGCACTATTTCTGTTATGAAGGCTAGTCCATTGTCAAATCTAAACCAGAGGGGCAACCTAAACCATGGGATGATTTCTCTAGGCAACACTTACTGAAGGAGTTCTCTTCATCTTGTTCAGGGAAGGCTTCCACCTATTCCAAGTATGTGCAGATCAGAATTAGCAAGCACCAGTTTCCTCTACATCTGGACAACTCAGTGTAGTCCATTTGCACATCTTTTTTTTTTTTTTTCATTTCATTTTTATTTCTTTTTTTGTTTGTTTGTTATTGAGACAGAGTCTTACTATGTCGCCCTGGGTAGAGGGCTGTGGTATCACAGCTCACAGCAACCTCAAACTCTTGGGCTTAAGCGATTCTCTTGCCTCAGCCTCCCAAGTAGCTAGGACTATAGGCTTTCGCCCACAACACTCGGCTATTTTTTGGTTGCAGTTGTCATTGTTGCTTGGCAAGGCCAGGCTGGATTTGAACCCGCCAGCTCCAGAATATGTGGCTGGCCCTCTAGCCGCTGAGCTACAGGCACTGAGCCAATTATTATTATTATTATTATTATTATCATTATTATTTTAGACAGAGTCTCACTATGTCGCCCTTGGTAGAGTGCTGTGGCATCACAGCTCATAGCAACCTCCAACTCTTGGGCTTAAGTGATTCTCTTGCCTCAGCATCCCAAGTAGCTGGGACTATAGGCGCCTACCACAACACCTGGCTATTTTGTTATTGTTGTTGTTGTCATTGTTTAGTAGGCCTGGGCCATGTTCAAACCCACTAGCCCCAGTGCATGTGGCCAGTGCCCTAACCACTGAGCTATGGGCGCTGAGCCCTGTTCCTACACTTTTTTTTTTTTATTGTTGGGGATTCATTGAGGGTACAAGATACCAGGTTACACTGATCACATTTGTTAGGGTTAACCCTAAGTCCCACCTATAATTGTGTCTTGCCCCCCAAAGGTGTGTCACACACCAAGACCCCACTCTCCTCCCTCCTTCTTTCTCTCTCTCTCTGATCTCCTCTTCCCCCACCCCCCACCATGTAGTAGGTCATTGATTGTCCTCATATCAAAATTGAGTACATAGGATTCATGCTTCTCCATTCTTGTGATGCTTTACTAAGAATAATGTGTTCCATTTCCATTCAGGTTAATACAAAGGATGTAAATTCCCCGTTTTTTTAATGGCTGAATAGTATTCCATGGTGTACATATACTACAGCTCATTAATCCATTCCTGGGTTGGTGGGCATTTAGGCTGTTTCCACATTTTGGCGATTGTAAACTGAGCTGCAATAAACAGTCTAGTGCAAGTGTCTTTATTGTAGAAGGATTTTTTTCCTTTTGGGTATATGCCCAGTAATGGGATTGCAAGATCGAATGGGAGGTCTAGCTTGGGTGCTTTGAGGTTTCTCCATACTTCCTTCCAAAAATGTTGTGTTAGTTTGCAGTCCCACCAGCCACATCCATGCCAGCATCTGCAGTTTTGAGATTTTGTGATATAGGTCATTATTGCTGGGGTTAGAGGATATCTCAGGGTGGTTTTGATTTGCATTTCTCTAACAATTAGAGATGATGAGCATTTTTTCATATGTTTGGTAGCCATTCATCTTTCTTCTTTAGAGAAGGTTCTATTCATGTCTCTTGCCCATTGA
>CAUYPK010032409.1:0-22814 GCA_963574355.1 Loris lydekkerianus | reverse complement strand
GACCATCCTCTTCTAGCTTGAAAGGTTTCAGCAGAGAGATCTGCAGTTATTCTAATATTCTTCCCCTTGTAGGTAATGGTTTTCTTTCATCTGGCAGCTTTCAGAATTTTCTCCTTCATATTAACTTTAGTGAAACTGATTATGATGTGTCTGGGGAATGTCTTATTCGAGTTGAGTCGTGCTGGTGTTCTGAAACTGTCTGCTATCTGAATTTCAGAATCCCTTGGCATATCTGGAAAGTTCTCCTTCATAATCTCATGGAGAAGAGACTCTGTGCCTTTTGAAGACACTTCGTCACTTTTGGGGATCTTTATAAGATGAATATTGATTTTCTTCAAATTGTCCCAGAGCTCTCTAAGAGAGTGGTCTGTTTTTGCTCTCCATTTCTCTTCTTCTTCAAGGGTTTGGGAGTGTTTGAAAGCTTTGTCTTCAATGTCAGAAATCCTTTCTTCTGCCTGCTCCATTCTGTTACTGAGGGATTCTACTGTATTTCTCATATCTTTGAGGGATGCAACTTTTTGTCTCAATGATTCAAAATCTTTGGTCATTTGCTCTTTGAATCCATTGAATTCTTGAGATAACTTTTGGAATTCTAATTCAATCTTGTTTGCTATCCAGATCCTGAGTTCAATTTCTGACATCTCAGCTATTTGTTTGTGCATGGGGTCTTGTGCTGTGTCTGCCCCATTGATCCTTGAAAGAGTTGATGTACTCTGATTATTCATATTGCCAGAGTTTTTCTGTTGATTTCGCCTGATGATTGTTTTTCACCATTGCGTCTGTCCATCCTCAGAGTTGGAGAGGTGTTTCTCCAAGATTAGACCCCAGCGGGATCACTCTATTGTTCCTGGATCTTTGTAGGGAGTGACCCTGTGTAGTTCCTCTGGGGCTGCTCTAGTTAGGGAGTTCTGGTTGTTGAAGCAGCTCCGGTGTGCCACACACCCAGATTCAGCAACAGGGCTGGGGGTGGTGCGCATGGTTCTCTGTGCCTGGTGCCCAGTGACTTTGGCACAGAGAACCCAAGGCTCTAGCAGTCTCTGGCCAGAAGGGCTTTGCGCAGAGGCAGGGAGGGCTCCAGAGTCCCTGGTCAGATGGATGAGCTAGTGTGGAGGCTGGGAGGAAATGGAGGGGTGACGCAGGGTTGCGTGGCTCCCGCAGTTCCTGGTCAGGGAATGTGGAGCCCTGGTGGGTGCGTGTCACCAGTCGGGGGTCACTGTACACCTCTTATGGAGGCCTGTTCGGTGCCAAGCCCAGGAGTTTGAGGTTGCTATGAGCTGTTATGTGAGGGCACTCTACCCAAGGCAACAGCCCAAGGCTCCAGTGTGCCAAAACCGTCTCACTCTGCTCGTATGGATTCGGGCTGTGAGGTCGTTCAGGCCCAGCCTTTAATCTGCTCAGTCACTAGGTTACTTTGTCCCGCCCATTCCTTGCTCTGGGACCCTGAGGGCAGAGCTTGCCAGAGCAGTTTTTTCACACAATGGCTTTCACTGAGCCCAGCTCAGTTTCTCATTTTGGGGCCCCAGACAATGCCCAAAGTTCTCCACACTTTTGCTCAAGCTCTCCCCCAGGTAGCTCAACTGAGCACCAAGTCCAAGAACACCAAAAAAGTTGACAGGTAAGGCCTTTCCATTTTGCAGTCTCACTGCTGCTTGTACTCATGGTTGTCGGCGTGATTAGGTTGATTGAACACATGCAGCCACTTGCCAGTTTTCCACTGTTTTTGTCCTCCTCCTGGGGTCCAGAAGTCCCTTGTTTGCTCCCTGTATCCTCAAACGGATGATCATAGGCAGATCCCACCGGCCAGAGATGTCTGGATTCTTGTGTCCCCAGACTCGCTGTGCCTAGTTGAAGGGAAGCTGTTACTCAGCCGCCATCTTTAATCCTCGCCTTCAACTTAATTTTTAAAAGAAGATAGATCTTACGTGTTTTTCATCACAATATGATTTTATAAAAGACTAAAAATTGTAAGGGAAAAGACAAAATTATCATTTCCAAATGCTATGATTATATAACTAGAAAACCCCAGGGAGCTAACCGAAATAAGTTATTAGAAACAGTAAGAGAATTCAGGCTGTTCCCAAATCAATATGCCAAATTGATAGCTTTCCTAAATAACAGTTTATTAGTTAATATAATGGTATAGAAACATGTGAAAAGATAATTGATCTCATTTATCTTTAATGAGATAAAATGAGAATGAGGACTCCTTTTCACTTATGAGATTGATAAGGTTTAAAATTGATAGTGTATAGAATTTAAAGCTTAGGGAAACATTCTTATAAAATGTTGATGATAGTGTAAAATTAGTGCAGCTTCTTCAGTAGGCAATTAAACATTATCTAGCATCATAAAAAGTGCACACACCCTTTGACTTAGCTGTTCCATGTCTAGGAATTTATCCAAAAGATTCCTTTCATGTATGCAATAATATACATACAAGAGTGTTTATCATAGCTTAGTTTGAAATAGCAAAACACATGTAAAGTCAAAAACGTCCAGTGAAAGGAAACTGACTAAATGTATTTGGAATAGATTCTTATGCAGCTGTTTAAAGGAAGGAAGCAGAATAGACAAACCTCTCTGGGCGTATGTAACAAAGTACCCAAGACTGGCTAATTTACAAACAGAAGTGTATTGCTCACAGCTTTGAGGCTGGGAAGTCCAAGATCACAGTGCCAGGAGTGTCTGTTGAAGGCATGTTCCTCATAGACGCCCTCCGTGCTCTATGCACCTGTGGTGCTCTGTGCCCGACTCTGGTGGGAGGGCAAAAAGGCTAAGAAGTCCCTCAGGCCTCCCCCCAGGGCACTAGTCCCACTCATGAAGGCTCCACCTCATGACCCAATACCTTCCCAAAGCCCCACCTCTTAATGCTATCACTTTGGGGTTAGTTTTCAACACCTGAATTTTGGGGAAACACAAGCATTTAGACCACAGCCATCTCCAATATAGATATTATGAATAAAGCCACCAGACATTGAGTAATGCCCAGAACAACTCCCAAGTTGTGTCAGGAAAAAAGACATATATTAGCAATAGTTTCTGAAGGAATAAAATAACACAAATGAAGGTCTGTTAAAGGTCAGCCAGAATCCCAGTGAGGAAGAACACCTTCCTTTCACATGATGTTACAACCCCTCAATTGCCTTTGTCCAAAGAAATGCAAGCCCCTCACACCCCAGTTCTTGGCGGCTGGGTCTTACCTCAATTCCTCATAGTCTTCTCTGTAGCTGCTTCTTTTCCTGCGTCTTTTTGTAACAAAGATCCAAAGGATTTGGGAGAAAAGAGATTGTGTGGACCAGTTCCTCAACCTCTGGGATGGTGTACCCAAATTATGGATTTGGTAAGTGTGGTCCAAAGAGGTTACAGGAGTTCACACAGTAAATTACCATGGACTTGCATTACCTTTTGGTTAACCTGACCAGTACAAACGTTGAGACTGAATCTAGTCTTCACTTATTCATTTATTTGCTCACTCACATAGCGTGTGTTGACCCTCCTTCCCCTCCCCTTCGTCCCTCTGGACCAGGTACCTTGCTAGCCCTGCAGGATGCAGCGGGGAACAAAGGATGTCTGGTCAGTTCCTTCCTTTGTGAAGGTTTAACAGTCTAGACTAGGTTTTGCTACTGTAAGTATGGTTTGAGGACTAGCAGCATCAGCATCACCTGGGAACAGGTTATAAATGCAGCATCATGGGACCCCTTCTCCCCTCACCCCAGACTTGTCTGCAAGTCAGATTCTGCATTTTAACAAAATCCCCAAGGTTTCTTTTGCATTCAAAAGAATGCTTTTCTGGGGATCCTCTGCAAATATCTGTACTCCTCTGAGTTTAGATAGGTCTAGATGGGAGAGCAGAGTTACAGCTGGCTCAGAACATGCTGAGCAGATGTACAGGAGTATTGAGGGAAAGAGGTTAAATACCTGTGGTCCAAATTGTACTATAACTTTGCACTAATTTTTGTCCTGCCTTTTCTCTCAGGAGTTAACAACTAAATAGTTTTGTTGCACAGTTGCTATAGCAACAGGGTCTGGGAGGCTTTAGCTGTTTTTTATTGCAGTGGTCTCCCGACCAGTCTCCCTGCCTCCAACCAAGCCTGTTTGCCATCAATCAAAGTTGAAATCAAACACGTGGTGATGGGGACAATCACAGCCCCTGGATGATACAGCTTGTGCAATAATGGTCCCACTTCTCATTTACTTAGGACTGTTTAAGATTATGCTGAACTGATTCCAGAATTCAGAACACAATCACCCCTTGCCACAAAGAGAAAAATAACTTCTCTAATGAATGTATATTAAAAAATTTTAATTTCTATCATTTTTTCTATGTAAATAATAGCAAAAAATTAGAAAATGCAAATGAGTAAAAAGATACGCAATCTGTCTAAGTTCATACATATCTGTTACTTTTAGTGACTGCACATTATGCCTTTTTGGGTAAAGTGGGATAGTGCTTATGAAGCCCCTGGTGCTGAGCCCGGAACATAGTGGGTCTACAGTCATGGACATTATCATCCTTCCTTCCCCAGGTGATAAGGCCTTGACACACTTCCTTTTCCCGCCCCTACTGCCTGCTACCGAGCCCAGCTGTCAACATCCAGTGGCTGTCATTGTCCCTAGCATTCTGGCATTCCTGAAGCATTTTCTTTAGTATTTTCTGTGCAGACACAACCCCTCAATTGCCTTTGTCCAAAGAAATGCAAGCCCCTCACACCCCAGTTCTTGGCGGCTGGGTCTTACCTCAATTCCTCATAGTCTTCTCTGTAGCTGCTTCTTTTCCTGCATCTTTTTGTAACAAAGATCCAGAGGATTTGGGAGAAAAGAGATTGTGTGGACCAGTTCCTCAACCTCTGGGATGGTGTACCCAATTTATGGATTTGGTAAGTGTGGTCCAAAGAGGTTACAGGAGTTCACACAGTAAATTAAGGACAGAGAGGAATTAGATACTTTTCCTGGTTTTACTGCTACAACATAATAAACATATGTAATGTTTTGGTGGGTTGTAACATCCTGAGATAAGTGTGCACAGCCTGTGCGTGCCACTCAGGTGCCACTCAGTGAAGCTTCACGTATGAAGACACTAATGCAGCCCCCAGAAGCATAGAGGCAGAACTCCAGAAGCTCCCTCCAGCCAATTCCCCATTGACACTCCAGCCAAAGGTAACTTTGAGCATCCTGAACTAGTTTTACTCACAATATGTGCCTCTGAGGATCAGGGGAGAGCTCTTGCCACTACCATTTTATACACAAGTAAATTTTAAGTAACAACAATAACATCTAATATATGTTAACTGCTTCCTGTGTGTCAGGCACTGTGCATACGAGTGTGCGTCTATCATTTAATGCTCAGAGCTCCACGAAGCAATACTGCTACCCCTGTAACTCTTTTTTGCTCTTATCTGTTTAGATTTCTTTTTCTTCCTCATTCCCTCCCTCCCTCTTGCAACCTCAAACTCCTGGGCTCAAGTGATCCTGTTGCCTCAGCCTCCTGAGTAGCTGGGACTATAGGTGCACACCACCACATCTGGCTAATTTTTCTCTTTTTTGCAGAGATGGGGTCTTGCTGTTGTTTAGGCTGGTCTTGAACTCCTGGCCTCAAGTGATACTCCTGGAGCAACTTCCTAAAGTACAAGGATTGTAGATGTGATCCACTGCACCCAGCACTTCTGTCTTTCTAGATACCAAGACCTGCTGCAGAGGTGTGACTTCCAGGACATGGGACAGGCCAAGCAGCCCCTGGAAGTCTGTTTCTTGCCTCTGGTGTTAGGCCTTGAATTCCACACAGCAGGCAATTGGGAAGGGAGTTGGATAGAAGGAGGGAAGAGCAAGAGCCAGCTGGGACCCATGAGTACAAACTGGAACAAGAGGACCAGTCCTTTTCTAGGACTGATTCCAGGTTTTGTTTTTAGAGACAGAGTTTCACTCTGTCACCCTCCATAGAGTGCTATGGCATTACAGTTCACAGTAATCTCCAGCTCTTGGGCTTAGGTGATTTTCTCACTTCAGCCTCCCAGTAGCTGGGACTATGGGTGCTCACCATAATGCCCGACTACTTTTTGTTGTAGTTTGGCCAGGGCTGGGTTTGAACCTGCCACCCTTGGTACATGGGGCCAGCGCCCTACTCACTGAGCCACAGGTGCTACTGACATTCAAGTTTTAAAACTGGGAATAGTTCCAGGGAGGAGGTGGACACCTCAAGGACAGACTGAAAGCTCCACCTCCATGTCCACCTCCATGCTTGATGGTCTGGGTGTCCTGCAGGAGATGCTGGTACGTGCTGTGGAGCTGACCACTATACTTGGGCCAAAGAAGCTATAGGGGGCTGGGGGAGGTGGAGTAGGCACAGGTTTCTCACCAGGGAGGCTGGTCTGAGGGGGCCGCGAAATGACTGCCAGTTCCACTCCCACCTGCAAAGCTCCCTCCAGAACATGTCCTGTGGTCCACCTGAGCAGAAACACAAAGGGGCAAGAACTCTGGGAGATGAAGTTTGTCTCAAAGGCCCTTTTACAGATGGAGAAACTGAGCCTCAGGTAGGCTGATTAGCACCCCCAGGTCCCACAGCTAGCCAGAGTTGCTAGCTTGGGCTCTGTCTCACAGGCTGTGGGAGGTCAGGGACAGCTAGGCAGAGGTCCAGCCTCCAGATCTGGTGACCAGGGTTAGGGAATGTTGTGACCAGATCTAAAAATCCCCCACAAAGACCACCAAGGAGCCAAGTCCGATGCAAAAGCAAAAGAGCCTTTTATTGCAAGCTCAAACTTGGGCTCCCGGGGGCTCTGCTGCAACGAATCTGAACCAGGAGCCCCGAGCTCTGGGACAGGGGATTTTTCTAATGCGGTGCAGCAAGCAGAGTGTATACAACTTGATCCAGAGGGCGGTGCCTGATTAGGGGGTAGCTGTCTCATGATTTTGGGGAATTGCCTGGGCTTACTGGAAAGTGAAACTTATAAAACAAAATGGTGGGGGAACTGGAACTTAATACCTAATATAGCAATATTCCGGTCTAAGATAGCGTTGGTCTGGTTCTCTCAGGGACATCCCAGGCATGGAGGCAAAGCAGAGCTGCTGAAAGCAGGGGTGTGACCCAGACAGGTTAGGAAACTTCTGCAAACCTGCATTTCCCAGTGTGTCATAGTCCCTACTTCAATGGGGTTTTTATAAGGATTAAGGAAGATGATCCAAAGACTCAGGGAGGCTGTTACGATTGGTGATTCAAGAGCAGTGCAGGAATATTTTGAGGGCTGGGTAGTGGGGAAGGAGTCATCACTGCCCAACTCTGGGAAGTCTCTTCAGCTCAAGAGTATGGGATGGAGAGGGACAGGGGCCCAAGGTACCCCACATAGAGCTGGTAAGGATTAGGCTGAGCTCAGGCCAGGGGTGGGAGTTAGAAGGACTACAGAGGCAGGAGTGATGGAGCCCCATGGTGGGCCCATGTCAGGTCTTGGAAATTGAGAGGTCCCTGAAGGTCTCACCTGCTCCTCTCCCTCAGCAGGATAGAATCCTTTCACAAGAGGGTCATCGAGAGGTTGTTCTAGGGACCTGGTAAGCCAGCCGGACTTCTGGCATCAGGACAGCCCTGGTGGAGTGGGAGAAA
This sequence comes from Loris lydekkerianus, assembly GCA_963574355.1. NCBI lineage: Eukaryota > Metazoa > Chordata > Mammalia > Primates > Lorisidae > Loris > Loris lydekkerianus. The sequence continues at coordinate 15,226 of CAUYPK010032409.1, read as the reverse complement.
TGGAGCAGCAACCTTGTGGCCTGCTCTGCCACGGGTGGTGGGGGCAAATGCACTAGTTTCCCAAAGTTCAGTGCTAAATGTAGAACCCAGCTTCCCAGTGAGCTTAGTCTTTGTTGAGTCAGAGGTGAAATGCAGGGCTTATGGAACTTACCTGTCTGTCCTGGCCCAGCTGGCACATACAACTTTCATGGAGGGTGGCATAGGAAGCTGACAGGGTTGAGTGTGCACCTCTATCTCCAGGCTAGGGCTGCTAAGGACATCATGGCAGGTGGGACCAGAGAGCCTCACATAGTGCTGCTGACGTGCCTACTGACTAGCAGCATTCTCCTTCACAGAGCCAAGTCCTAACTTTTCATCCAGAAGCTTCTGTTACCCCTTGAATTTAGCAATAGGAGAAATGAATTCACCACCAGGTCTGTGGAGGCCCCAGCGTCCTTGTATATTGGTTTCAGGGCATCAGTTATTTTTCAAGGCTCAGGTGGAATACTGGCTCTGTGGAAGTCAGGCTTGGGGATTTTTTTTTTTTTTTTTGCAGTTTTTGGCTGGGACTGAGTTTGAACCCACCACCTCTGGCATATGGGGCCAGCACCCTACTCCTTTAAGCCCCAGGCGCCGTACCAGGCTTGGAATTTTTTGAGCACCTACTTTGTGCCAGGCCCTGTGCCAGGCCTGAGAAAGCAGGAGCTGCCAACCCACAGTAGTGTTTTAAAGCTGGGAGCCCCCATCCCATTAATGGACCACCAGGTCAAATTAGTAGATTATGACCAGCACTTAAGAAAATGAAATAAAACGAAAAGGTCAGAAGGTGTTCAAAGTAGAAAGGGGAGATGCTATTTTCTGAAACTTGTATGTATATAGAGTGTATAGATGACTAGATTGTCATATGAAATGTGCTTGTTACTAGAGGCTGACATCTAGAAGCTAAGAAGCACTGGCCTAGAGGGGAGGAAGTGTCCCAGGGGCCGTCATAGTTGTGCAAAGAGAACAGATCTGCATTTGAATCCTGGATCTGTCACCAGCCATGTGATCCTGGTCTTGGAAGCATCTCTAAGTCTCTACTCTTTTTTTTTTTTTTTTTTTAAGCAGGACAATAATGCTTTCTACAAAGGGGTTTAGTGACAGCTGGAACTGACTGAGCTGGGTCCTAGCACAGTGCCTGGTACCCTGTAGGTCCTGATAGGGAAGCATTTCCATTTTCACAAGGATGAACAGAATGAGTGGAAGGAAGGAGGTGCTGACTCCTGGGGGCTGGCACGGGCTTCAGAGAAGAGCTGACAAGTGAGGCTCAGGTGATGCATGAGGAAGGAAGGTGGAGGGCGAGGGGCTGTCTGGGAGGGGAGCCGTCATCTCTTAAGGTGGGGAGCAACTGGTTTGGGGTGGCTGGAAGGTAGAGTGAGTAGGCAGCATGGAATGGCAGGAAATCAGCTCATGATTCTGGGGCTCTTTGAGAGAGAAGGTCCTGCAAGGATGTGTGGGGTGCTGGAGCAACATTCTGGGGTCATAGGAACTGCAATGGCTTGGATGTGTCCCCTCCAAAATTCAGGTGTTGAAACTTAATGTTCACTGTGATGGAATTAAGAGGTGGGGCCCATTAAAGAGGTGATGTGGGCTTGAGGGCTTCTTTTCTTGCCAGTGGGATTAGCCCATGTAAGAATCTCCAGGCAGCATTTGCTGGCTTTTGCAGCAATAGGGCTCTCACCAGAAACCGGGTGCTGGGACCTTGACCTTGGATTTCTCAGCCACCAGAACTGTGAGTGATAAGCTTCTGTTTTTTATGAATTACTGAGTTTCTGTTACAGCAACACAAGTGGACTAAGGGACCCATTAGGGAGGGCGAGAGCAAATTAGCCTTGAGGTTTAGTTCTCATTCTGTGATTGTTTCCCCCCACAATTGGTTTTTCCAAATCTCTCCACCCAGAAGTTCCTTCCAGTTTCCTGACTTTGTGAGAGGTGCCCTTATGGGCAGGGAGGAGGCCTGAGTTTGCTTGGTGGGAGAGGTGCCCTTCAGCCCCAGGGAGGAGGCCTGAGTTTGCTTGGCATGTGATGGCCTTGCCCATTAGTGAATTTATCATCATTGGAGGTATGCAAGCAGAGGCTGAAATAGCCCTGGGGAGGGAAGTGATGGAGAGAATGTATTTAAGCATGGAAGGACATTTCTGAATCAAATGATCTTAGAAAGCCTGTTCTAGGTTTATGTGGTGGGAGGGTGGAATCATAAGGGTGTCCCAGAAATAGTTATTTTCCCACGTGGAGGGGGAGGGGAGGGCTTGGGTGGTTTGGTCAGGGGCTGCAGAGTCCATTAAACATGGCAGAGATTGGGCCTGTGAGCTTTGAGCCCAGAAGGAAGGCAGTGAAGAGCCATCTTCCCGTGGGGGTGAGAGGCCCTACCTGAGGTGTCAGGGGCCCTGTGAGTCACTGCATGGTCACTGTACTATGAGCTAACCACAGGGTCTGGTGCTGAGCAGCAGGCCACTGCACGAAGGGGAAAGGCAGGGGCTTTAGTCTCACAGGCTTGGTTTTGAATCCTGCTTCTTCATTTATAAACTGGGTGACCTCAGGCAATTCCCAAACCCTCTGGGTCTGAGGTTACACACTTTGCCAAATTGGAAACTGAAATCTCACTTAGCAGGATCACAGTGCAGGTGCACTCACAGTCAATGCACACTAGTTATGATGGTGATGCTGGTAACACATTGAAAGCTGTGTTATTCCTGTGTCTAATATGAAATGCATAGCCCTGGGGTTACACAAGGGATCCCATCACAAACCTTTAGTTACCAAGGGGTCTGGAGAAGATTCCTGATGGAGCTTTTAACCAAGGGTCTTGGGACTGAGGGATGTGGTCAGAGGAGTAGGAGGACATGGTGGGGTCAGCCAAATTGGCTTTGCCTGGAATGCCCCCTAGGACATTGGTAAACAGACGCTCTCATTTCCTGATGTGGGGGAAACTCCAACCCAGGAAAGGGGGAGATCCCAGCAGTGAGCAGGCTCCCAGGACAAACAGGAGACTTTGAAGGCGGGTTGGGCAAAAGAACTCTGGATGTCTCCCTTGCCTTTCCCCGGTTTCAGCAGGCCCCAATGCCTGTCACCTCCACAGCAAATATGTCTCCTTATCAGGAGAGCCAACTTGGGATGAGAGGAAAGCCGGCCAGCTCAGCAGCTTCTGTGCAGTGCACTTGTTGGCCTCTTCTTGGACAATCCCTAGCACAAACACATGAGGTTATGCGTAGACCCTTTTAACTGGATCTCCCCACCCTGCTTCATTGGCAGAACAGGGGACAGGCTGGATTAGTTCTGAATGCAGCCGAGAGGCAGGAGGGAAGTGAGAGTCGGGGACAAACACAGTCCACAGCATGTTAGCTCCTACTGCCACTGAGCTGCCAAAGATGGCCCTTGACATATAGGAATAATGCGATAAATGTCTGTTAAGGAAAATATGTAAGCACATAAATGTTTAAATTGTCTTCTCCAAAACCCGTCTGTAGTCAACAGACTGAGGTGTTCCCCCAAACTTTGTACCTCTTGGTTCCCACATCTTTCATATCTAGGGAGCTGCCATGGCTCACTGATTTCAATGCTAATATTTCTCTGGCATCTGATGTCTCTTTTCTACTTTCATTACCGCTGTCATTACTACTGTCACAGTTTCTGAGTTTGGGTCATACTTAGTGTTCATGCTTTTGTGTGACTCCTGCCTTTGAGTGAGAGTGGAACCTGGGACTTGCTGCTGACCAATGGAATACGGCAAAGATGGCAGAATCTCACTCCTGGGATTGTGGTTTGTTATAGAAGGCTCCATCTCAGCAAAAGGAGAGCCTCTCCTTTTAGGTTGATGAAGTAACCAGCCATGCTGGAGAATCCCATTAAGGGGAGAACGCAGGAAGCCTCCAGAGTCTAAGAGTGGCCTCCAGCCAATAGCTGGCAAGAAGCCAAGGCCCTTAGCCACATGGAAATGAATTTTGTCAACAGAACTGAATAGACTTGGAATTGGATTCCTCCCCAGTCCAGCCTCCCAGTGAGAATGCAGCCCAGTCCACACTTGGAGTGCAGCTGGTGAGACCATAAGCACAGGGCCCAGCAGAGCTGTGCCTGCTCTCCTGATCCATGGAAACTGAGACAAGTGTGTGTGGTTTTTGTCTGCTAAGTTGGTGACAATTTGGTACACTTACAAATATTATTATATATTATTTAGTACACTATGTGGCATAGAATACTAATATCCATTTTCAGCACTCTAAATGGGCACATGCCAATTCAAGTCTCTCTTCTTTCTGTGTACATTTTCATTTCAATTTTGTTTTATATCTAATTTATTATTAGATAATAAACTGAAATGGTACCATAATTTAAAACCACAAAAGCATTTGTAGTAAAAACTCTTCTCTTGTTTTCCTGTTCCTCGTTATTCTGTTTTTCTCCCTTGGAGCAACCCCTGTTACCAGTTTCTTGTTTATCTTCTAGGGAAGTCTGCTTGTCTGTGTGCAAATGCCATAGCATACATATTTTCATTTTGCATCAATAGCACTGTATTTTGTGTACTGTCCTGAACCTTGTTTTTCAGTTAATATGTTTTGGAGATTATTCTGTGTCAGGAAAAATTTCTTTAATAACCAGACTCCAGCTGATGGGCTTTTAGGTAGTGTTTGATCTTTTGTTTTTACAAACAATATTGTAATGCACTTTGTGCATTTGTGTTAGAGCACAGGTATAAGTATTTCTTTAGGTGAAATTTCTAGATGTGGAATTTCAGGGGAAAAGGGAATATATCTTTATAACAGTGATAGATATTGCTTCTCTTCCATAAAATTCATAACAGTTCATCCTTTTGTCAACAATGTATGACAGACCCTACTTCTCTTACCTTCTCCAAGATAGTGTCAATCCTTTTGGTTTTTGAGGAACCATCAAGTGCAATATGATTTATCAGTGCATTTACTTTGAGGCTGGGTATATTTTTGTAGGTTCAAGAAATATATATATTTTCCAAAATATGACTTTTCATATCTTTTACTTACTTTCTTGTTTATTTGTTAATTTTTTCTAGATTGATACATAGATGTCTTTGTGATATAAATCACAAATAGTGCTTACCTAGCTTGCATTTGATTTTGTTTATGATGGTTTATGCAATGCCTATTTCTATAAAACTTAATTTATTAATATTTTTTCTTTTCTTCCTCCACCCTTCTCTCTTTCACAGTTTCTGAGTTTGGGTCATACTTAGAAAATCTTTTCACACTTCAAGATAATGATAAAAAAAAGTCAATCATTATGTTTTAAAAATGTCAAATAGAGTAAAAGGAAATCAGTCCTTTTGAGATTGACCAATAAAAGAAACTCTGATATGGACCACAGAGAAAGGAGGAATTTCAAAGCCAAATGGTGGAGGAATTTCAAAGCCAAATGGTGGAGGCAAGTGCAGTCTCTCTTGGGCTCAGACTGAATGTAGGAATCAGGGAGATCCCAGATAGGCTCTGGGGCCCAGACTGTGTCCTAACTCCGCCTCTGTCACCCCAAGGGCTCAAGGCCCATGATGTCTTCACCTGTGAAAGGGGAATACCATTACCTGCCCACTCTGCCTGCCAGTGGGACCAATGATCATGGAAAGGCCTTGGAAACTGTCCAGTTCTATACAAATGCATACTGCTCTTTGAGTTATGCATAATAAATATGTCTAAGCCACCAACAGCTCTGCCATCCTTGAAACCAGCCTGGCTGGAAAACTCCAAGTCATCTTCTACACCCTTTTCCCACATCTTTCATATCCAGGGAACTGCCATGGCTCACTGATTCCAATGCTAATATTTCTCATTTGATGTCTCTTTTCTACTTTCATTACTACTGTCATTGTCCTGTGTCTGTCTTGGTTGGACCGTTGTGGTAATTCCCTCAGCATCTACTTGCCACTGGGCCTCCCCTTCCCCACAGAGCCAGACCTGGGCCTGTCCTTGGTGGAGGCCTGGCCACAACTGGTCACAGCCAGTTACATCTGAATCCTGAGGTGGGCAGCTGGTCACCTTCTCAGCAGCCATCCCTCTTGCCTGCTCATGGTTTTGTTCCGTACTAGGGAAGAGGTTCCTACTGTAGCCCAAGGGAGCGTGGTTCTTTATTAGTATAAGTCAATCATGGTAAATTCAGTGATTAGGAATCAGCATGGGGCACAGTTCTAGCCAAGATGTGACCAACATAGAGAATTCTGAGAAATATTTTTTGTTTTTAAAGATAGGGTCTCATTCTGTTGCCCAGGCTGAGTGCAGGGGTGTGATCATAGCTCACTGCAGCTTCCAACTCCTGGGCTCAGGCATCCTCCTGCCTCAGCCTCCCGAGTAGTTGATGACAGGTGACCACCACTCTGGGAAGGCATATCAAGTTCTGAAGAGGTGAGAGGTTGAATAAGAGTACAAGGAAAGAATAGAGTACAAAGAAATTGGTCCCTTTGAGGGGACCAATTGTGGGTCTGCATGTGCTGCCCGGAGTTGGGGTAGGTATTCTGAGACCGTTAGGGGAGAGGGGCCCTTTGGGAGAGGGAGAAAGGGAAAGGGGAAGAATGTGGGTCCCTAATAATGCTGAGCTGCCGAATTGCCCTATCTCTGGGCTTCTCATAGGAGAGACAGCTGAGCTGGGTCTGTTACTTGTGGCCAGGAAAAGTCCCACAGCTGGCAGGACTGCTCCTACATCTCTTGACAAAGCAGGATGCCCTGACATGGGCAGAGCTGCCACCTGCACACAAATGCCCTGGGAGCACCTGTTCTCCAGGGATCTGTTTGCTTGTGTTTGTGTGTGTGGGGGAGTGCTTAGCAGAGGAGGGGTGCACAAAACCCTTTGTCTGGACCTAGCAGAGGAGGGGTGTTTGGGGTACACACCCTGGTGGTGGGGATGGGGAAGTGAGAATAGGGGCTGCCATAGCAACTGTTCTCTTGCTGTCTTCCCACCACTCTTACTCCCAGTCTGTGCCGGGGAGTCAGTAGTCAGTGTTTATAACCCCGAGGAGGAAAGAGTTGAGCAGGAGTCAGAATAGTGATATTCATGAGAGACATCATGAGATGTGAGCCTACCTGGCCAGGGCACAGTGGCCACAGGGGATGGTTTAGTAGGCTGCTGCAATGGCCCAAGTGGAGAGAAAAAAGGGGTCTGGCTAAGGAAGGCAGTCATGGTGTGCAGAGGCTAACTGGCTCTTCCTGGGGGCAGGATGAGGAGAGAAGAGATCACTGGAGGCCTCAGCCATGAAAGTGGTCACAAAGCCTGGATCCCTGGCCTGCCCATCTGGGAATGGCACAGCCTGGGATGCCCTTTGTCCCCTTGGAGGTGTTACTGGGACTGGGGGCAGAGTGTGTCTTGGTGGGGAGGGTTGCATAGGCCTGTAGACAGGGGAACAAGACAGAGCCCCGACTCCCACCCTCAGACGGAGGCAAATGCAGAGATGTGTAACAGGTGTGGGAGATGGGGCTCAGGTGTAAGGCAGATCACAAACTTCTGGCAAAAGCAAAGGTTATGGTGGCTGTGGGATGGAGGAGGGGTGTGGGAAAGGTGTTGCTTGAATTTTGGACCCACCAACGTGCACCTGTGCGAGTCGTGGTACCTTTTGCATTTACAACTGTCCTGCGGTGAGAAGAGGGAAGACTTGAGGTTTTGTGCAGACAGGCAGGAGCCTAGCCATCCAGCCAGGAAAGTCAACAGATCTGCATCCCAGACTTGTATCCTAACTACCACCTGCAATTTCCTGAGGCTATACAAGGCCTTTTCATGTTTGCTTTCTCCTTCCCCATGCTGTCAAGCCTGTTCAGATGCAATCACGGTTGGCCCGGTGTTGGAGACAGGTGGGCACCTGCAGCTGGGTTCTGTTACCATAGCGACAAGGTAGGGAAACCTGCCCCAGAGCTCAGGGGTTGATTACAGCACAGGGCCAGCCCTCTGTCACCTGTCACCATGTTTTTTGGGGCACTGCTGCAAGAGGGTACCCAGGGTGAGATAGGAATTTTCTGACACAGGAAATTTACATGGATGGGAAGTTAAAGGCTCAGCCAATGATATTGTGCCCCTTCCCTCCATATATATTTGCCACCACCAGCCACAAATATACTATTTCCTGTCTATTAGCCAGTGGCAGCCAATGAAAGGTGGTCCCACTTTCTCTTGACATTTGGAGTTATGTAGAATAAGATATGCTTACCTTGGAACATTTTTGGAGTGGTCACACTGATGCTTGACTGTGTTACCTAACATTGAACTTGGGGTGTCTTAGCCCATAACAAAATATATACTATAGACCAGGTGGCTATACAACAGACATTCATTTTCTTACAGTTCTGGAGGCTGAGAAGTCCAAGATCAAGGAGCGGACCGATTTGGTTTCTGTTAAGGATTCTCTTCCTGGCTTGCCAACAGCTTCCTTCTTGTTGTGTGCTCATGTGGTCTTTCCTCTGAGTGCTCCTGGAGGTGGAACAAGCTATCTGAACTCTTCTTATAAGGGCACTAATTCCATCATGATGGCCCCACCCTCATGACCTCATCTAACCCTAACATAGGCCCCATTTCCGAATACCATTACATTGGAGGTCATGGCTTCAACATATGAATTTTGGGAGGCCACAAACATTCAGTCTACAACAAGGTGCTGACACATTTGAAAGTGGCCCTTTGATACCTATCAGGAAGTGTTTCTTATTTCATTCATTCATTTTTTTAATTAATTCAACAATTTTTTGTTTTGTGTGTCAGGCATGATTAAGTGTTCTGGGGCTATAGCAGTGAATGAAACAGACAAAAATTTCAATTAAGCCTACCTTTAGTGGTGAGAGACCGGAAAATTAATGAGTAAGCAAGTAATTACATAATCAGTGGGTGACAGTGCAATTAAAAAAGCAGGGAAGAATAATAGGGTTGCTGATGGAGACTTGCTCTTTCATATAAAGTGACCAGGTGCATCTGGGCAAAGGCTTTATAGTGATCATGAGGATGTGTCTTACACATCTTTACTACAGGGAGCATAACTGACCAAGGGCCCTGGCTCCTGCTCTTGGAAACCCACTGCTGCTTTTGTGTGAAGGCTACAATGCCCTGGTGGTTTGATGGACTTCCTGAGCCTGCAGAACACCTGAGGATTTGTCTACTCTACTGTTTCTCTTTTCTCCTTCCCTTGGGGTCAGACTCCCATTTTTATTCCACTACAATCCTAGCCTTCCCCTGTTGCATCCCTGTTTCCTCTCACAGAGGCATTTTCCTTAATAAAAGCCTGTGTAATTAAGCCCATCACGGCATCTGCTTCTCAGAGGACCAGGGCTGACACAGATTCGAAAGAAGTTAGAGAGTAAGCCATGTGGATTGCTGAGGGAAAGGCATTCTGGGCTGAGGGAATAAAGTCTCTGATGGTCCAAGGGCAAGTGCATGCCCACTTTGTGTTGAATCCAGCATTTGATTTTTACCCTATTTATATACTAATAGGTCAGCCTGTGACTGTTTCATGGACCTTGGTAGAGGATATGAGACTCCTAGGTCAGAGATAAACAAAGGACTTGAGTACTCATGGCACAGTGACATGTTCCATTTGTCAAAACAAGTCATTAAGACAGTACAGACTCAGTTGGAAGGGAAATGGACTCTTTCTTTTAATGAGGGGAGCTGCAGTGTCACAGTGCAGAGAGGCATGGGTACAGGGAAGAGGATAATTGCAGCCAGTTTTCAAATAACCACCAGAGGAAGGACTGAAGCCAGGTGCATCAGGAGCTTAAGGACATAGAGAAAATTCACCAGTTGCTCAAACGAGGAAGGCCTCATGGAGACTTAAGTCTCTAGCCTTGCCTAGTTCTTACATTCAGAGCTGAACACCTGTTCTGCCAGGGGCTAGTTGCTGCCTCCCTGTGGGGCTTGGAGAGAACACAGCTACCACCTCTGCTGTTGGCCGGGGAAGTGAGGCTGAAGCTTCATGTGAGCTTCCATTGCCTTCTGTCTGAATTATGGTGGGAATGGGGGGGGGGGAAGGGGGCAAATTATGGTGGGAATGGGGGGGTAGGGGGGCGAAGGGCAGCCAATGACACGCTGTGCCTGCTCTCACTCCACTGTACTCACTCTCCCGCTCACTACCGGCACTTGCCCTGCCAACTGGGGTCCAGCTCACCACCCAATTAGGAAAAGCAATTTGTTCACGCAGAATGTGTCACTGTTGGAAGTTTCTCTCTCATCATTAACTAATTTGCTGTGCTTTGCTACAGCCCTTGTTATCTATAACCATGGTAACAATGTAAAAAGCTGCACATGCATTTATTTTTGACACTAGAATCCCAAGCATGGTTTATTTCTGTCTTTTGGCTTTGGAGCAGATGGGTGGGTCTCAAGGCAGGGTCCTGGCACTGGGGCACTGGTCCTTAGCCCTGAACCAATCCTTGTGTCATGACAAGCAGGAAACTCCTCTTCTGGGGATCTCTGTTTTCCTATAGGTGAGGTGGTTGGGGTTCATTGTCTCTGTGGAGCCTTCCAGCAACGTCTTTCTGTGAGTCAAGGAGTTGGGTGTATTTAGGATCTGGAGAGAGAGTTCCCCAGCCTGCCTTAGAGGCTGTGAACTGCACGAATGTGGGGAGGTAGGCAGTGGCATGTCACTGCTGCCTCTGACAGTCCCCTCTTTCTGCTAATTCCCTGACTGAGACTATTTTTTAAAAAATATCTTTCCCTGACTCCCACCACTCATTGTCCAGATTCGTGAATGGAGAAAGTGGGTGTCTGCCGCTTGCGGTGATGGACAGGGCATGTTATGCGGCCTGCCCTCCTCTGAATTCCCCAGCACTACTGCTGGGGAGGGCCCTGGAAGGGAGGAACAGGGCTTTTCTGATTGGGAGTATGTGCATTTTGACCACTCTGAGCCTTAGTTTTCTTATCTGTGATGTGAGAAGAAAGGTACATGCCCTTTGGGACACTGTGAAGACCATGAGCTCAGCACTGTGCCTCTGACCTCAGGGAGTGTGACTGGAGTGCAGCTGGTGACTCCACCCCTCTCAGCCTCAGTTTTCTCATTTGTAAGTGGGGCCAATAATAGCTATTTTACAGGGATGTTGTGGGGTATTAAATGGGAGACAAGCAAAAAATGCCCCATGTCGAGTTGTTACTCAGCAATTGGTATTTGTTGTGATTGTCAGCAAGGCATGATAGCTTGTTACATTGTGCAAGACCATGTTATCTGGGCGTGTCTTCTGACTGGCTGTGGGCTGGGTTGACAGTCCAATAAGATGTGGCCGGAGCTGGCAACTAATGGGCCTGTCAGCTTGATTCAGAGCACTTCTTGAAGCTCCCTAAAGGCAGGTGCTGATGCCACATCGATAAGCCCTGTTCCCTTGATGAGCTCCTGACATTTCCTGCCTGCATTCCCCTGCCTGCCTGGGTCAGTGGTCAGACTGAGTCACAGCCACTCCCTGCAGCCCTGGCTGCCCGCTTGCCTGGGGGCACAGGGTGGGAGGCAGCTGGGCAGAGTCAGTGTGCTGATAGGGTGCTGTTTCTATTTATCCTTTAAATTTTAAAAAACTTTATAATTTTCTTTTTCAATTTAGCATGTTTGTTGTGTTTTCTTATATAACTTAGAGTGTCTTTGATCATTATGTATCTACTGCACATGTCAACATGTGTTTATTTAAACATAGATAAAGTCTGGAAGGATGCCTACTGATAGGGAGTTAATGGTTGCTACCTCTGGGGAGGGGGATTGGGAATGTGGTGAAGCATTTACTTCTTTATAGGCTAAACGAAATGGTGAGATTAGCAAATGTGCTTAATTTTGGTTTGAATAAATGCTCTTCTATATTTTTTATATTTAAAAAAATTTTTAAAGTAAAAAACACAGGTTGCTTTGAAATTAGAAAAAAAAATTCAAAAGTTAAAAGGGTAAATGTTAAAAGTACTTTTCAAGAGCAGCCTTCATTGTATTTCTTTGTTTAAATTGAGCTAATGTATACCAGGCAGCTATGCCCAGTGACTAATCTGTATGTTCAAACTACCCACAGGAATGAATATTTCTCATCATTATCACTCTCATTTCACAGATAAGATGGTACAGCCTCTGTCCTGGGTTGTTCACATGCATTATCGAACTCAGACCTGTGTCATTTCTGCCGGTGGACCTTTCTTTGCTGTGGCACACACTACACAAGCATAGTGAGCTTTGCACTCTGTGGGTGGGCCTGTTACCTCATGGAGGCCGGGCGGAGAGCAGACCTCTGGAAGCCTTTGTACCTGCTATATCCCTAGCTTCCTCGGGGAAGGGTGCTCTGCCATGTGGAACCCTGCACCCCATCCCCACTCTGGTGGGAGGCACTGCTGCTGGTTTCAGAGGATGATCTCATCTGGAACTTGGGAGTGGTCGAGCCAGTGCTGATTCACTTCAGGGGGCACCTCCAACGCAGAAGGGTCTGGCCTCTTCCCCCAGGATTTCTGGCGTGCCCTTGGGTCAGCAGCAGGGCACTTTTCTTATGAGCCTGAGGTTACCTGAAAGCCTGTGCTTTTGCTGTTTGCATGACCAGGGGGGGCCAGAGAGGACAGATGGCCAGGGGCTTGCATAGCTGGGTGGAAGGGTGTGGAGGCTGACTCCCTGCTGTGGGGTGGGGTCACAGGGAAGGCTTTGACTGCTGGCTGTGCTGCTAATTAGCTGTGTGACCTTCCTTATCTGAAAAAGAGGGATTCAAAATGCCTTACAGATTTGAAAGAGGATACTGTGACCTGAGATCAAGTATGTTGGATGCCCGCAACAAACACTAGGAATAATAATGTCACAAGATAAACCAGGGGCTGAGTGATAGGGAGACACTCTATGCAAGGCACTTGGGTGAATGTGGCTGTTTAGAACCTGCTGGGTATGTGCAAGGGGGAGGCAGGATTCTCAGTTCCATGCTGTTACCAGGGAGGGGACCAGATGTTGTGGAGGCGCCATGTGATCTGGGGTCTGATCTGGGATCTGATCTGGGATCTGCTGCTCACCTGCAATAACTTTGGGTAAGCCCTTTCCCTCTCAGTGCCTCAGAGCTTACCTGGGCCAGATCCCTGCTTCTTTCCAGTCCCCGAAGAGGCAATGGCTTTTCAAGGGCCCATGTCCATGGTGTTATCAGGCCTTTCTCTTTAGGCCCACCCCTGCTGAGACTTCTCTCCTTGTGTGGGATGGGCATTGCATCCAGGGGAATGTTCAGGGGGCAGCCATCACCTCTCTCTGCCCCCGACTCCTGCGCAGTCCAGCCTGCTGCACTCCTGAGCCCGATCTCTTGGGCCACTGCCTGGTTGTCACCCTGCTGGGCCCCCTGGCTGCCCTGGATGAGAGTCTTTCCTGGGATCACACTCATCTTGGGGTCTCAGACCCCAGGTCCCATGCACACTTGCTCACAGGCTACTGAGGGTGTCCCCACAATCTCTTCTGGAGTGAGGCAGAGATGTCTGTGTGTCCCCTGACAACACGCATCTCTTGGGACTACCAGAGTGGATGGGCTGTTCCCTCGCTAAATATCAGTCTTCCCTGCCCCCATGTGCCCTCCTCTACCTCTAGGTCTGTGGTGCTGCAGGCCCCTGTGCCTTTCCCCCAAGCCAACCCTAATCCCAGAGCCATGAGAAAACACAAGAAACCTCCAGCCCCGCTCCCATCTCTGTCCTTGGTGTGGTGGTGCTTTTCACTCTAACTCAGTCTTAGGACACAATTTTGTCCTACACACACAGCACTCTGGGACATGGACACCACCTACCAGGCCCAGATCCAGGCCTAGGAATGTCCTCCTGACTGTCTGCCCCACCTGTGCTCCTGAAGCACCAGCTTGCCTTTGCCACGTCAGGAGGTCAGGGCTTGGAGGTCACATTTCTCTCTTGGGTCTGCAGCCAAGTCCAGATGGCATCATGGAGCCAGGAGGCCAAGACACAGGCTAGGAAGGACAAGGATTGATTCGCAGGTTGCACTGGGGGAAACACGGCAGTCCCAGAGATGAGCCCTTGTGTGCTCGAGGTGTGGGAGTGTCCCCTTTCCTACCTTTCCCCCCAAGCTAAGCAAATGTAGGCTAAGTCCCCAGGCATTGCTCAGAAGCCCTCGAAGAGTTACTGGTGGGAGCAGTACCGTCAGCAGTGGGGATTGGACCACAGTCTCCTGACTCCCTGTCCCTGTCCAGACCTCTCCCACCCACTTGATCTCTGAGTGTCACTATGTGGCCAATAGCTGGCTCTACTGGATGACTCTTTATCAAGTCATTCCAGGCATGGCTTCTGGGCATTGCAGGTATATAAACTCACCAAACAGTCCTGGTGCCTGGACTTGTGCTATTTCCTCTCATACCAGCTTGGGCTGGCACGTGGCTATTCTGGGACAGACCCTTGCAGTAGGTTAGTGGCCCCTTCTCAAAACAATAGCCTGGCCCCAAGGCCAGCAATAGACCCAGAAGAAGAAATGTAATGAGCTGAGAACTGGTGGAAATTAATATTGGTAATGAATTGCTAAAAGCACGCAAAGACCATGGCAACAGTTGGAGGACAAAGGCAGAACCCTTATTTCCTCTTGCAGGCTGTGCTCCAAAGGCTCCATTTCTCTGTACACAACTTGCACCAGCTGTGTGAAGGTGTGAGGGCCACGGGGCTGGAGCAGAAACCTCCCGAGTTAGAGTCAGCCTGGATTCTGAACGCCACTCCCTCATCTACCTCTTTTTTTTGTTTTCCTGAGCCCATTTCATCCTCAGTAAAGTAGGAAGAGCAAGTCCTAATTTATAGAGCTTCTGAAGAGTCAACACAATGACATGTGAGAGGGAGGTGGGCTTTGGAGCCAATTCAAATCTTGGCCCTGTCATGTATTAGCTGTATGGCCTTGGGGCCAGTCATTGGCCACTCTGAGCCTTAGTGCTCTCATCTGTCAAGTGGGGTGATAATAACAGCACCCGCAAGGCACCATTATCATTTTGAGGAGTAAACGAGATAATAAATCAGAAGTGCTGAGCATACACTGCATGGGCAATGTTCACTGTAATTTACCCATAAATCACTCCATTGTGAAATGTTTACAGGGTCTTAGCTCTGTCCATGAGGTTACCAAAAAATTGTAACATTTGTTGAGCACTGACCATGTGCCAGGTACTGTTCTAAGCTTTCCATTGAAAAGCCCCCAGCCTCAGCCCCAGCTTCAGCCCATGGCCCCTTTAACCTTGCCTATTTGCTTCTGTAACCTGCTTTGCCCCTCCCCACACCTTTGATCCCCGGAACTCCCCCTCCCCTCCCCACACCCTTTGATCCC
>CAUYPK010032407.1:0-17211 GCA_963574355.1 Loris lydekkerianus | reverse complement strand
TTCCTGTGTATTGTTCTTGTTTGCTTCCTGTTTCTCCCCACTCCTCCCAGGTGGGATGTAATTTGGTGAGGGCGGGAGTACTTGCGTTTTACTCGCTGTCGAATGGCTGCACCGCAAGCAGTCTGCTAAGAAGATACATGCCCTAGAAATATTTGTTGGGTGATTAGGAACAAAAAGGACTTCGCCTCCCCATAATTTCGGGTGGGTGAGCTTCAGAGGATGAGATAGATTGGAAGAGAAATATCCCCTGATTCCTCTGTCAACTGGAAAGAAAGCAATTTCATCGCAAAGCTTGTAGTTGACGGTCCGGCAAATCTCTTCTCCCGCCCATTTGGACCACGAAGCTGAAAAGAACCAGGAGAAGGAAGTGATTTCTGCCTTGTTAGCAAAGTGAGAGAAGATTAGTGTTCCATAGTTCTGTGCGGGGAAAGCTTCGTGTTGCATAATTTTGTGCTGAGAAGGCTTAGTGGGCATGCGCGCGGAGAGTTCGTCAAAAGACTGCTCTCTCTGAGGTTTGAACTCAGGACCTTCAGATTATGAGACTGACGCGCTGCCAGCTGCGCTAAGAGGGCAGTCTCATATTAATTTTGACATTAACTTTATCAACACTACTTCTCCAACATGACTGATTTCAAAGGATGTAGAGTACTTGGAAATTACTGGGAAGAATTTCACACCCAGGGCCGGTGGAATACATGCCTTTCCAATAGTCACCTAAGGATGGGAACGTCTGGACTGTCGTCCCTGCCTTTGACTGCTCTTTTCATTCATGTGTCCCAATGATGTAGGTTTTCTCTCCCTCTTGATCCTACTCTTACTTTCACTAACCATGTTCTCTTTTGTTAAAAAGAAACATAGGAAGTGTTAAGTTTATAATAGTTCACAGACCAATCAAATGAATGAATGAATAAATAGTCTTTATTTATTTTCTCTAAATAGTCTTACTCAAATGAATCAGTAAAGAAATAGACTTCAAATGTATTTCGTCCTTACTACACTGTTCTTTTCCACAGTAAACCATTCCTTCATAAACCAAATATCTAATTCCAAACGTTTTCTTTACCTACATTTTGGGCTTTGACTTTCAAATCAACTTTGACTCATTCTCCTCCAAACACCACAGCCGACGATTTGCCAAGGATTGTATATAATTCTTATACAACTCCTTTGAATTAGTCAATCTCTTTCTACTCATTCAGTACATATTTGCTGATATTCAAAAATATCAGTTTCAATAATGTTATCTTCTATACTCTCACTATTCCTGATATCTTAGTTATAATATGATCTTGCTTGTAATTCTTTGGTTCTTCTTTTTACCTTAATTGCGATTTTGTCTAAAAAATCAATTAGATCCATTTGTGGGTAGTGTTGTTCAGTTCTTCAATGTATTTTCTGATTTGCTGTTTCCTAAATCCATCAATTAGCGAGAGAGGAGTGTTATCATCTGCTATTATAATTTGATTTTCTATTTTTCTTTTCTGGTCTATACTCTTTCGTTCATGAGTTTTGAAGCTCTGTGGGAAGGAGCATAATCATTTAGGATAGATACATCCCTTTGGTGAATAGACACTTTATATAACATCTCTCTTAATATCTGGGGAATTCTTTATTTTGAAATCTACTTTGATATTAACATGTCTAATTCAGCCTTTCTGTTATTTCAATTTAGGTGATCATAGTTTAACTTTCCTATGATTTTCCTTTTACTCCATCTATGTCATTATATTTAAAGTGAGTTTCTTGAAGTCAGTACATAATTGGACCATGATTTATTTTTAATACATTTTGACAACACCTAGTTAGTAACTGATGTATTTAGACAATTTATATTTAATGTTATTATTGATATGTTCATGTATAGATTAAATATTTTATCATTCATTTATGGTTTGTTCCCTTTGTTTTTCATCCTCCTGTTTTCCTTTCCCTACCGCTTTTTGGCTTATTATAACATTTTTAGTATACTATATTAACTTATTTGTTGTGTTTTAGAGGGTTCAAACTGTTTGCTATTTAGTAATCAATTTAGAGAGTGCTGTATACACACTTGATATTTCACAAACTGCTTTACAACTAATATTCCATCACTCTAGTTGAATATGGAAGCCTCAACATTTAGCTCCCTTTACCCTACCCCTTTTCTGTTATGTATACAGTAGAATAAAATTATGATGAAAACGCCATGAGAGGATGTCAAAAACTTTTGTTTTCAGTTATCAAACATACTTTAATGAGCTCAATGGAAGAATAGTAGGCTATTATATTGATCCAGATATTTTCTATTTCTGCTATTATCCCTTAATAGGTAATGTTCTAAGTTTCCTTGTGATATTTCTTTTTCTTATCTGTAATTTTGTTAATCTTTTGCTCTTCTAGCAATGAATTCTCTAAGTTTATCTTCAAATAAGAATGTATTTATTTCTCCTTTATGTCTGAAAGATATTTTTGTTTTATATAGCATTCTGGTTGAAAGGCTTTTTCTTTCAGCATTTAATAAATGTTATGATATTGCTTTCTCACCCCTATAGCTTCTAATTATCCACAATCATCTAAATTGTAGTTTTCCTTTTTATTTTCACAGAAAAATAAAAGGAAAACAATTCGAAGGTAGATTAAGGAAAAAAATAAAAGGAAAACTACAATTTAAAGACAGATTAAGGTTTATTCAGGTTTATTCTGCTTAAAGTTTGCTGAACTTCTTAAATCTGGTTTAGTTTTGCTAAATTTGAGACATTTTCAGTCAGCAATTCTTTAAAAAAACAATTTTTTCCAAGCACTATTTTCTTCTTTTAGGACAATGATGATGTAAGCATTAGATTTTTTAAATTGGTCCCTGCCTGAAGCACTACTTTTTAATATGTACTTTTTTCTTTTGTTGTAAAAAATCAGTTAATTACCATTGTTCTATCTTTAAATTCACAGGCTCTCTCCTGTGTCATTGTCATGCTGCTATTGAGGTTTGTTTTTTTTTTTCCCCTAAGTTTCAGTTAAGGTTTTGTTTTTTTTATTGTTGTTGTTAAGTTTCAGTTCTAAAATTTCAATTTGGTCTTCTTTATATTTATTTATTTATTTATTTATTAAGACTTTCTAACATTCCATTCAGGAGTCCTCAAACTAGGCCTGTGGGCCACATGAGGTGGTATGATTGTATTTGTTCCGGGTTTTTTTTTTTTTTTTTTTTTTTTTTTTAATTAAAAATAAGATTTGTGCAGTTTGCATAGGAATTTGTTCATATTTTTTTTTTTTTTTTTTTTTTTTTTAACTATAGTCCCGGCCCTCCAACAGTCTGAGGGACAGTGAACTGGCCCCCTGTTTAAAAAGTTTGAGGACCCCTGAAAGAGTATTCATCCCTAATTCTCAGAGAATTTTAAAATAATTTCTTAATTTTTCTGTTGATTTTATCTTCTGTATCATTTCTCTGTTGATCATCTTTTCCTAAATGAATTAAGATTTTTCTGGTTCTTAATATGCTACATAGTTTTGGATTATAACCTGAACTTTTTGTATTAAGTGATGAGATTGTGTCTAATTGAAATCTTGGGGATAATAGTTATTTTTGTTTTTACAGGTACTTGACTGCCTTGTGTTTAATTCCAAGTTGGGACCAGCCTTCTGTGTGTTGTGGTTTCAAAATCAATTCTATTTTCAAAGCCTTTATAATACCATTTGGAGATTCTGGAGTGTGTGCAACACAGTGGCCAATGGGGACTGGGAAGTGGGCTATCACCTTCAGTTCTCAAGCTCCTTTTAGGCAAGTTATTTAGGATCAGACCCACTTGTTCATAGCTCATGGGTGTGCCCAGGAATTCAGAAACAACTCTGGGGGGTTGCTTTCTGCAGAGTCTTTCTCTATAGGTTTTAGTTCCTTGTGTCTTGGTTACTTTGTTTCAGTCCTCTAACCAGAAAGCTGGGGTTTTATTTACCCAGGTGGCTATGCCCTGTTCTTTTCAGGATTGTGCCACCTTTAGGACCAAGTTTGAAGAAACTGTACCTCACATTTTGAATTTTGGTCTTCTACTGGTCTAACAATGTGTGTACAATACTTTCTTATGATGTTGGGCAGCAGCAGCAACACAGCTCCTACTTAGTCATCATGAGGTTAAACAAACAATACTATACAATGTACTGCCCTGCCAAATAATTTTCCCTAACTGTAGGCTCATGTAAGTGTTCTGAGCACATTTAAGATAGACAAAGCTAAGCTATGATATTCAATAGTTTTCTTTCCAACTTACAATGGTTTTATTGAAATATAACCTTATTGTAAGTTGAGGGGCATCTGTTTTCTACTATCCCTTTTACAAATAGTAGGTTTGGGGCTGCTGTCAGAAGTTGGTGCAAATTTCAGAAGAATCAAAATTTTCCCTTTTTGGAAAATGAATGGAGTTGAATCCAGAAGCAGAGGAGCTGAATGTGCATGTTTATTTGGCTTTGCACCTTTATTCAAGCCAGCAGTCTGGGAGAACAGGAGGAAATTCAGTCTTTAGTCAGCCTCTGAGGATCATCAAGCTACTATGGGAAAAAAATGGGAAGTAGGTCTAGAGACAAGCCAGACTACGGGGGTTGAGGGGGATGGGAAGTGGGTGGGTAACAGGGTAGGTTGCATTTTACCTGAAATAATCGCATTGAGCAAGTGACATTTGAAGTTTCCTACTGCAGAGTTTCATAGAGACAATGTTTCAGGCTAAAAATAAAGAGAGGATAAAGTGTTGTAGACTTAGTAATGAATCTGTAGGAGAAAAATTAACTTTGAAACATAGATTACTATCCACAGTTAGAAAAACGTTTTAGAGATCTGATCAAAGGTGTTTAGTTTTTTGTAGTTTAGGTAGTTGCTATATGTTGCCAGCAGGTCCTAGGTAGGGATTACCTCGTGATAACAAATTCCAAGACAGAATGAAGCATGACTCTACCAGGAGTTCCGGTAACGATGAGTTTCCAAGCAGAAGGGAATGCGAATGCAAATTCCTAAATGCTTTTATCCTGCACTGGCTGCGCAAGTGCTCTTAAAAATTGTCAGTGATGGCCGGTTCGGACCCAGCCCTGGCCAAAAACTGCAGAAAGACAAAAGGGAAAAATAAAAAAAAAAAAAAAAAAAAAAAAAGTTGTCAGTAAACCTGGGCAGCGAAATTCGTGGGATCTGTCTTTCGATCCCTGGATTGTATCTCCTCTTCTAAACCTTTAGAGAAAAAAGTTTGAGCTGCGTTATCTCAGAAGACCACAACACAGCCAGGAAGAAGGAAGGGTCCTGTTCCTAGACCTAAGTCCAGTCGCACTCCCAGACTCTCTTTATTCTCTTTTCTGTTGCCTGAATTCCCTCAGCCATCTCCATCCCCTCTGAGTGTCGTCCGCAGTTGAATTCGATAGAAACCCCCCTCTATTCACTGAGCTGGAATTCTCTTCGGCCAGCTGACCCGCCCTTCCGTGGTCCTTCGGTGAGGATGAGCGCTTGAGGCAGTGCCCGCAGGGACCCGTCTCCCCGCAGCCCCGGAGCCCTGACCCGGAGCAGTGCCCAGTGACTGCGCGGCTCCCTGCGCCCTGTCCCGCCAGGTCCCTGCGCGGGAAAGCGCAGCTAAACTTTGCGCTACTACCTCCTTTCAGCTGATCTCAACCCGGTCCTCCAGTCACTCGATAGAAACACAATCCCGGTAGTCCTGATTTCTGAGTGAAGTTTTTACCGCTCACGAGCTGCTTCCCCTCACTCGCGATTACTTTTTACACCCGACTGGTGATCTCGGTGCGTTCTGCCTTACCAATTTAGATTTCTCTCTTCTGCTGGTTATTAAATCGCTGTAGCCTGTTTCAACGTGAACTTGAACAGCTGAACGTTGGGGGAAATGAACCAGGATTCGTTAACGATTTTGTGTTTGCAGGAGGGAGCATTAAAACGATATGAGTTCTAAAACGGGAGACTTTTTCACGCAAAATTTGCCGATATAGAAGATACTATTAGTCGATTTGTATCAATTTTTTTTCTTATTCCTTTGGGAATCTTTTCTAGCCTCCCTCCTCTGCCCCCCTGCCCCCCCCCCCAGTCCCACTTAGGTGTGATCTAACAAGAGTTATAATACAAATTTATGAGTCTCACCTCATAAAGAAAAGGTTTCTGAGGTTTTTTAAATATGTGGATTATAAATAAGAACACCCCATCTTACCAGAAAACAAAGAGGGGACGATTTTGAGCCAGCCATTGAACCTTGAATCCTCTGATCCATAGTTTGAATTATCCATTTCATGACTGGCCCTACTTAAGTTGACATCTTTTTTCTTTCTTGTTGTTTTGTGTTAAATTTTAAACACAAAAGCACTCTATTAAATAAAACGTGCATATTAAGTAAAATAATGCCCATAAATCTTATTGCCCTGTAAATTTCTTTTGAAGTATCAATTGGTCTTTATGAGGTTCTTTTTCATTTTAATAATTACCTTCCTAGATTGGCTGATAGGTGCACTTTACTCTCTTCCATTTGTCTGCTCTTCAGCTTCCCAACTTAGAGAATTCTGATCTACTTGAAGCCTTTTTCCTTGACTTCCTGCGTGAGGGAACTAAAAGCAGCAGATGGAGATTTTAGTTTTGCCCATTGAAAAGGAAACTGGGAGTCAGAGACCAGCAGGAACAAATGGAATAATGGAAACATCTGTGAACCTAATGAGGCTGTTCTTTCCCCATTTGTGGTGTGTGTGTGTGTGTGTGTGTGTGTGTGTGTTTTGTATCTAGGATGTAGCAGAACATACACCTCAATTGTGACTTTTATCACACTGTTGTAAACAGCTGTTTGTGCAACTGTCTTCCTACTCTATTCTATACTTTTGAGGGCACCACACTCAGTATCTTCAAGGGCAAATTTTACATTGAAACTCTGCAGGCATTAATGAAGGGTTGAGTGTGAAAAAACTCTGCAAGCAACACAAAAAGGCTTAACTTGTGGCACAGGTGTGTGATGCTGTTTTTTCTCAACTCCCATGTGTAAACAGAAAAGCAGTAGAATACTATATACAGAGGTGGTTTTCTGGTTTCTTGACTATAGCTTTGAGGCTCACAGTGGCTATTTTTTGTCCCTGAGAGTGTGAAGTGGGCCTGGGCAAGTGTCAATTCAGTCTAAAGCCACTGACAGGCAGCAAGGCCAGGTGGGAGCAAGTGGCTGAGACATAGGTTTCTTCTAAGTGAAGAGAGTGTCTAGTCTGCTGATAGGAAAGAAAAGTCTTAGTGAATCAAGGGTACACCAGACAAACATTTTTCATGCTATTTATGTGGCTGCTTTGAGTTAATGCCAGTGATTAGAAGGATTTAGAGCATAATGCTTACAAAACTTTTATTTATGACATATCTAGCCCAAAGATCCTTCCCTTACTAGAGGAAATTTTCAGGGAACTTAGAGGAAACTTTCAGCAATTTTCTACAATAATAAAAATCCTTAACTGGTTTAAACCAAATGCTTTAAAGAGGCTACATGGCTGGTTAATTCAGTGACTCCATGATGTTATCAGGACCCATGATAAATTTTTAAATCATTTCTTTTTTTGAATCTTTGCACTCTGTCATTCTCAGCATATGGGTCTCATACTCCAGCTGGTTCCCCACAGTGGCTGAAACCCTTACAATTTCATGATAAAATCCAGAATAAAAATAAACATACCTCTTCACTGTATCTTTTGTTGAGAATTTGTCCTATATGTTCATCAGTAAATTTTCCCTCACATTGGCTGTTTGTTTTTCATGCTTTTAGTTATCTATTTATTGTTATGAAGAACGGGTCTATTATGATTAATTATATCTGTCCAATTATGCCCTGGAACTGAGAATGGGACCCACCTCATCTAAAGTCAAGGAAGTATGAGTATCACTTTTCTGTTGGACAGTAGGAATGGGGGAAGTGGTGTCAGTGACTTCTATTAAATAGCCAAGTATTATCAGCTGCTATCCCCTACTCTAGCCCTATATTTAAAATAAAATAAACTTTTTTTTTTTTTTTAGCATTTTTGAGAGTGCTGTACCTTACATTAACTCACAATAGGCCACATTAGATTTCTAGATGTAACAATAATAGAAGTTGACCTACAAGTTCTAATTTTTTTTTTTTGGAGACAGAGTCTCAGTATGTTGCACTCAGTAGTGTGCTGTGGCATCATGGCTCACAGCAACCTCAAACTCTTGGGCTAAGAGATTCTCTTGCCTCAGCCTCCCAAGTAGATGGGATTACAGGTGCCCACCACAACACCTGGCTATTTTTTGTTGTCGTTGTTGTTATTGTTGTCACTGTCATTGTTGTTTAGCAGGCCCTGGGTTGGGTTCAGCCTCCGTGTATATGGCTGGTGCCCTAACCACTGAACTATGGGCACCCACTGAGCTTACAAGTTCTTATTTTAATATGTGCTGCTTAAGCGAGCACACCTACAACTTCTATAAGGTACTTGTATTCAGAAATGATGAAAAAAATGGTTAATTGAATGTGGTTATATATTGACTTACAAATCAGGATTGTATAAATTTGGCAATTAGAAACACCATATATCACAGGTCTTTTTGACTACATAGTAGAATAATACGGCAGAGTCTGAATCTGAAGTGTCAGAGGCTAATGTACATCACAGTAAAGAGATCTGAATTTCAACCTGAAATCCTGTCTGGATCCTTGACAGGGCAGGACTATGAAATTTCTATTCCTGGCAATCAGTAATTTATTCTACCTAAGTCTATCTATAAACTATATAGTTCTCATTGGTTCCCAGGCTTATTTTTGCAGCTTCCTCAATTACAATTGGTATTTTTAATTTGTTTCATCCCCATAACCTGTTCATCTTGAGTATAACCATAGTTTAATGTTTTCTGTCTTAACTTTTACTCTTTCTTCTTATCATGGTTCATGTAGAAGAAACTTGACATGGAGACAAAGAACAGGCTTACAGAGAGACCCAGGTTCAAATCCCAACTCTGCTTTTTATTAGCTATGTAAATTTAGACAAATCAGTTAGTGATGATACCTACTTTGCAAGTCTATTGAATCAAGAGGAAATAGAAAGCCTGAACAGATCAATAAAAAATAAGGATTAAAGTAATAATAAAAAACATCTGGCTGGGTGAGATGATTTATGCCTATAATCCCAGCACTCTGCGATGCTGGAGTGATAGGACGGTAGTAGGGGATTGCTTGAGTTTGAGACCAGCCTGAGCAAGAACAAGACCCCTGTCTTTAAAAAAACATCCAGGCGTTGTTGCGGGCACATGTTACTGCAGGTCCCAGTTACTTGGGAGGCTGAGGCAGGAGGTTCACTTGAGCCCAAGAGTTTGAGGTTGCTGTGAGCTATGATGCCACAACAACTCTTGCCCCCTGTTACAGGGGGGCGAGAAAATGAGACTCTGTCTCAAAACAAAACAAAACAAAACAAAATAACTCCCCCCCCCCACCAAACAAACAAAAATGTCCTGTGTCTATTTTGTGTTTCTGTAACAGAAAACCTGAAACTGGGTAAATTTTTTTTTTTTAAAGAGTCTTATTTAGCTCATGGTTCTGCAGCCAAGAGCTGGCATCCTATCTATTGATAGCCTTTTACTCAACTCATGGCAGAAAGCAGAAGACAAAGGAAGTAGGTGCAAACAAAGAGGCCAAACAGGAGAGGCAGCCTTGTTTAATAATTTGTTCTCATGGCAACCAATCTTGTACACAGAAAGCGATAATTCACTCACTCCCACAAGACTGCATTAATCTCATCATAAGGGTAGGTCACTCAAGACCCAAATGCTATTTAAAGTCCCAACACCTCTCAATACCTTTATGTTGGCAATTAAATTTCAACATGAATTTTGACAGGGACAAGCCACACAAACCATAGTACCTCCCAAGAAAGAAAGGCCCAGGAACAGATGCTTCATAGCTGCATTAATGTTTAAAGAATAATTAATACCAATCCTTCTCAAAATCTTCCAAAAAATAGAAGTAGAGGGAATATTTTCAAACTCATTTTATAAGGCCAGCATCACCCTGATACCAAAGCTAGACAAAGACTCCACAAGAAAGAAAACTATAGGCTAACATCGCTGATGAACATAGATGTAAAAATCCTCCATAAAATAATTCACAAAATGAATTCAATAATACACCAAAAAGATTACACCTTGTGACCAGGTGTGATGTATCCTTGAGATTTAAGGTTAATTTAACATAAGGAAATCAACATGATATATATCAAATCAAATATATCAAATCAATAGAATAAAAGATAAAAACCACATAATCATACAAAAAGAGCATTTCACAAAGTTCAACATCCACTCATGATAAAAGCTCTAAACCAAATAGGTAAAGAAAAAAATTACTTCAAGGAATAAAGGTCATTTATGAAAATCCCACAGTTAACGTCATAATCAATGGAGAAAAACTGAAAGCATTTCCTCTAAGATCTGGTACGAGGCATGGATGTCCACTCTTTCTACTTATATTCAACATAATACTAAAACTACCAACAAAAGCAAATAGACACAAAATAAAAGGCATCCAAATAGGAAGTAAAACTGTTTGCAGATGACATGCTCCTGCAAGTAGAAAACTCTAAAAAACTTCTCCAAAAAGATGTTAAGACTAATAAACAAATTCAGTAAACTTACAGGATATGAAATCAACAAATGAACATCAGCTGTGTTTATTTACACCACCAACAAACTATCTAAAAAGTTTTTAAGAATCCCATTTACAATTGCTATAAAAATTTAAAATACCTAGGACTAGACTTAATCAAACATAAAAGATCTGCACACTGAAAACCGCAAAGCATTGTTGTTTAAAGAAACTGAAGAGGACACACATTAATAGAAAGATTTATGGATTGGAAGAATTAATATTCTTAAAATGTCCATAACACCCAAAGTGATATACAAATGAACACAATATCTATCAAATTTCCAATGACATTTTCTACAGAAAGAAAAACATTTTTCAAATTTGTATGGAATCACAAGACTCTTAAAGAGCCAAAGCAATCTTGAAAAAGAACAAAGTGGAAGTATCATACTGCCTGACATTAAAATATACTACAAAGATATAGTAATCAAAAAGCATGGCATTTGTATGAAAACAGACACACAGACCAATGGAACTGAATAGAGAGCCCAGAAATAAATCCACACATTTACAATCAATTGATTTTTGACAAGGGTGCCAACAGTATACGAAGGGGAAAGGATAGTCTCTTTAATAAATGGTGTTGAGAAAACTAGGAACCCACAAGAAAAATAAAGACCCATATCTTACACCCTGCACAAAAATCAACTCAAAGTACATTAAAGACTTAAACATAGGACCTAAAATTATAAAACTCCTAGAAGGAAACACAAAAAGATGTTTTGCTCCTCGGTACAAAAGTCCTTGACACTGGCCTTGGTAATGAGTTTTTGGATAGGATATCAAAAGCTTAGGCAACAAAAACAAGAATAAGCAAGCTGAACTACATCAAACTAAAAATCTTCTGCAAAGTGAAGGCCATGATGAAAAAAATGAAAAGGCAACCTATAGGTTAGGAGAAAATATTTTCAAATCACTTATCTGATAAGAAGACAATATTCAAAATACATAAGGCATTTGCACAGCTTTACAGCAAAAACACAATCTAAGTTTAAAATGAATAAAGAATCTTAATGGACGTTTTCCCAAAGAAAACATACAAGTGGCCAATATAAAAACATGCTCAACATTTCTAATCATCAGGAAAATGCAAATCAAAATCAGGATGAGATAATTATCTCACTCACACCTGTGAGAATGACTATAAAGATAAAAGATAACAAGTGTTGGCAAGGATGTGGAAAAGGAAATCCTGTACACTGTTGGTGAGAATGCAAATTAGTTCACCCATTATGGAAAATAGCAGTATGGCAGTTCCTTAGAAAATTAAAAATAATATATACCATGTGATCTGGCAATCTCTCTTTCGGTTGTACATACAAAGAACATGAATTCAGGATCTCAAAGCAATGTCTGCATGTCCATGTTCATTGAAACATTCACAATAGCCAAGAGATAGAAAACTTTAGTGTCTGTTGACAGATGCATGGATAAATCAAATATGGTACATACATATAATGGAATATCATCCATCCTTAAAAAAAGATCCTGCCATTTGTGACTACATTGATGAAACTGGATGTCATTAGGTTAAGTGAGACAAGCCAGACACAGAAAGAAAAATACCACATAATCTCACTTATGAAGTATAAGTAGATTCTAAATACATAGAAGCAGAGAGTAGAATAGTGGTTACCTGTGTGGAAATGGTGGGATGTCGGTCAAAGGGTAGAAAGTGGCAATTATGTCGGATGACTAAGTCTAGAGATCTAATGTGTAACATGGTGACTATAGTTAATACTGCGAAATTTTCTAAGAGAGTAGATTTCAGTATGTGTGCATTCACCACACACAAAGTAGTGAGAAGACTGACATGTTAACATAAGAATCATTTCACTGTGAATATGTATATCAGAATGTCTTATTGTACACTTTAAATATATATTAATTTAAATATAATTCTTTTAAAAGAAACTGCTTGGGATAGAAAGGCCAAATAATTCTGTATAATTTCTCTTGCCCACATCATCCACCCAAAACAAAAAGACGTCAATTTACACAATACTCCCTGTAAACACACATAAGCACACTTCTAGATGTAGCTCTTTTCCCCCATCGTCTCACAATACTCTGAGGCACAAGGCCTTTATTTAATCTAATTAGACATTTTTTTAAAAACCTAGTTTAACTTGGCAAAGAAACACTCAGAATTTCAGAAACCCAATCCCCAGCGTGTTTGTTTCAGTTGTTTTACCCTAGATAGTTTGAACTCTCAGATGCCCACGGGAAGAAATCGAGGCCCCATACCATCTACTGTCCAGCAGACTACTTAGCTGCAGAAAACGCAGCCCAGAACCGCTCCCATTCCGTAACCGCGGAAGTGAGAGGCAGCGAGCGGCCCTAATAAATTCCACAGGGGAGGCTTCACTATCCTCCCAGGGATTGGAATCCCTTCGCCCCCCTTTGCGTGGGCAAGTGGCAGGCTTTCCTCCAACGCCGGAAGAGGTAAGGGAAGGTCCCCGAGACCGGCACCGCAATGGGACTCTCGCTCGCCCACACCGCCGCCGCCGCCGACCGTCCTCTAGGAGACGCTAGAGGCAGAGGAACTCTCCCGAACGTCCTCATTTTTCCCGGTCGCCCTGGAAGGAAGTATTTGCCTTCGTTTCCGCAAGCTGAGCACGCTGGGCACTTTCAGGATGTGCGCCCAGGGGCGTCCGCGATTGAACCCAGTCCATTTTCCTACGCCTACGGGAGATGCAGCTCCCTGGGCACCTGGGCGGTTGTGAATTGAACAAACTCGCTGGATGTTCCCGTGTAGGCCGTGTAACGAGTGACCAGAACTAAAGAGTGAGTGCTCCAGTGGCGCAATCGGTTAGCGCGCGGTACTTATATGGCAGTATGTGTGCGAGTGATGCCGAGGTTGTGAGTTCGAGCCTCACCTGGAGCATCATTTTGCAACCAATCATAGCACAACTTGAAAAAGAACCTTTCCCCTGCGATCATACGCCGCGATCTTTAATACGTTTAGAATTTGTCTTATTTCGTTTATTCTTACTAGTTTCCTTATCGATTTCGGAACCAAGCAAAGTGAATCAATTACCGACCAAATCCGTTGTGCTGCAGTGATTTAGCTTCGCTAATCCTTTGTCTTCTCTTTGTCCTGAAAGCCGACCAATCTCCTCTCGACAGCCTTCTCTTCACTTTGTTCTTATGATTATCGCTTCTCACGGAGCCCCTGGTACATACTTAGTAAGTGATAAGTAACTTCCTTGAGTGAGGTAATAAACAATGAACTCCATTTGAGGAAACTAGCAGGTGGGAAATTGTAAAGGGCTCCTGCCTGATTAAAGTATGGCTTGGAGGAAAAAAACAAAAGAAAATCACACAACAATGTCGCCTCCAGTGTTTGCTCTTCCTCCCCCAATTTTACCTTATAGAAGAAGTAGTCGTGGAAGATTGCAGTCTTCATCTCTAAGCGGACATACATGCTAACAGTCTGCTTGATCCTAAGATCCACACTTGCTACTCTCAAGCTGCCTTTTCTACTCCTTCCCTTTATTTCCAGAAAGAGACATCTGCATATCTCTGCTTTTCTTCCATTTCTCAACCCACTGCAATCTGGTATCCACCCACCATTTTACTAAAACTGCTTTGATTGAGGGAACATCCTCATGGAGAAATCCCATCAACACTGTTAGGTTTTTTTCTAACTTGCACTCAACAATATTGAATTCTTTACTGATCTTTTATTGATAGGTTTTATTTTACCCTTGCCATCCACCTCTCCAGTTCTTTCAGTTATCCCCTTTCTTCTCTAAATACCGGTTTTCCCACACATTCACTCCTTGACCCACTTCTTAAACTTAGGCTAATTTACATCTGTATTGACGAATTTCAGAGATAGACTACTTGCCCAAATTTTGTGTATATTTTTCTATGTATGTGACCACTGAAAAAGGTGGATCTGTAGAAGGTGCCAAAAAAAGTATGCATATTTTAAGAAAGGGGAAAAAAAAACTGTATTAAATCTGACTATTGCAATTTTAATACAGTTTTTTCCTTTCTTAAAACGTGTACTTTTCTTGACACTCTCTGTATATTACAGAATCATTGTCTAAATTACATTCTATACCAATGTTCAGAAGAGCAATCTCCCTGTGCTCCAGATTCTTGTCTCTGATTCACCTTGGTATCTCCATTTGAACATGGTAGTCAGAGTTCTCCAGAGAACACAACCAATAGCATATATATATATGGATAGGTAAAAAGATAGACTTTTATTTCAAGGAATTGGCTCATATGATTGTGGGAGCTAGCAAGCCCAAAATCGCAGGGTAGGCCAGCAAATAGAAGATGTAGGGAAGAATTAATATTACAGCTTTAGTCTGAAGGCATTTTTTGATAAAAAAATTGAAAATGTAATCAAATCACTTAAAATAATAATGGGATATTATCTTAAAGTTTATATGATTCTTTTAAGGATCTACTCCTGTTTCAATCCTTATCCTTAAATAGTTTTATAATTACAAACAATAAAGTAAATATTTGTTTCTCTACCTTCTTTCTTTCTTAATAAGTAACATCACTTGTCTTTGTCATGAGTGGTGTAGCACCAAAAACATTCTAATAGAAAACACAGGAACATTTTTAACTGTCTCTCTTTATTTAAGATGTCTAATTATTTCTTGCTTTCCGGTTTGATAGTCACATCCAAGGCAGAAGTCAAAGGGAAGGCACAAAACTGGAGAATATGAGTATGGATGCCATTATTCCTCACATGCAAGGTGGGTACTCTGCCTTTGAGACAATTTCTTTCTTGTCACAAGCCTTTCATGGCTCCCAATGCCAGCTCTGTTTCCAGGGGAAGCCACTAACCTGGTTCTCACCCAGTGTTCCAAAGGTACATTAGACCCAAGGCTGTAGGTCAGAGAAAGAGGGCCCTAAGAACCTGTAGGGAGAAAAGGGTCTTGGAGAAAGTGGGAGCTTGTAAGAGGTTCTTGGAAGGAAGAACAATTATTTCAAGTTGGACTGAGAATGATTTTGTGGAAGGTCCATTTTCCCCTTTCCTCCCTTTTCCTGCCCACAAATTCTTACTGTTTCCCAGTCTCCTCATGGGCATTGAGAATTACCTGCTACCAAATGACAGTGTAATTTTTATTGTTTATTGTTTTGTTTTTCTGAATTGTATCTCAGAAGTGGAAAGAAGTTACTATTCTCAGTTTATTTGAAGCCTGAAACTTTAGCCACCCGGAACTCATCCCTAAAGCCTGTGGAAGAAAACTGTGACTATCAGCTCCCAAGAAGACTTCCTGTGACCATAATAATTAAAATTCTACCTCCCAGCCAACATTTCTGGTTTTTCCCATCTT
Source organism: Loris lydekkerianus (assembly GCA_963574355.1). Lineage (NCBI taxonomy): Eukaryota > Metazoa > Chordata > Mammalia > Primates > Lorisidae > Loris > Loris lydekkerianus. Next base: position 1,283 of record CAUYPK010032407.1, on the reverse strand, counting down.
GTCAGCATCTTCCACGAGGTGCCTCAGAGGCATCCTGTCCATAGTTGTAAAGAAGAGCAAAGTCAAGTACAACCTCATTCAGGCTCCTCCATGTGTGGCTTCTGAATTAGCTGTCTCAGGCATTTTTCCCAAAGGAGATATTTAGACTTTTCCCCAGATACACTGTGACAAATTTGGTGTGAAGTTCTAACTCGAGAGTGTAATTTCAGAGGAGTGCAGACGAGGGGGACAGAGAAGGCAGAGATCTGCCATCTGGGTGAGGACTCCACACTGTAGGTTGGTGATAGTTGGGCCAAAAGATTCTAATCCAGCTCAGAGTACACTCAGGCTCCCGGTTTAGATCCCTAGTGTCTGGGAAGACTATGGAATGAGCTCAGTGCTGGTAACTTAAACAGGAGACCCCTGAAATTTGAGAAGTGAGAGAGGGAAGATAACAGGACTCCAGCAGAGAGGTATTTAGGGGGTAAATTGCCACTAGAATCCTAAATAGGAAAAGGGAAAATGATGAGAATAGTGAGGAACTATTGCAGATTGAGGCTTGGTGGGGGGCCGAAGTGGGGTTGGGGTGGGGAGTGGGGGACAGACTGTCAGAGAGATAGTCTTTAATTCAAGAGCTTGTTTCTCAAAACTTGCGTTTTTATAGAACTCCACTGAAAAATTTTCTGCTTGTTTTTCACATAGGTAATATCATTTTAAATGGAAAACTAGAATCCTTCCTACCTTGTAGAGTTTTAATGGTGATGGAAAATGGAGAAAGCATAGATAATAGGCAATAGCACAAAAACAAACAACAGAAATTATTTTTCCCTTCTCAGCTGCCCTGAAAATCTTAGTGGCAGTAGAACTAGCTGCTGAAAACTATTTAACAAATTGTATTGAGTAATTCTTCTGGACTTTCAAAGATGAATGAACCCTGCTTTATCTATTAAAGGTCACATTAAAATTGATGAAAATATATACAAAATGATATCATACCTGGGGTTAACTTAATGATAATATTGGAAACCAGACTGGCAAAATGATTACTGTGGAAGCACGTGTGATGTGTACCTGGAAGGACATCGTACTCTTCTGTATACACTTGTGTTTGAAGATTTCTATGAAACAGACACTTTTTTTTTTTTTTTTTCATTTCTTTATTGTTTATTGTTGGGGATTCATTGAGGGTACAATAAACCAGGTTACACTGATTGCATTTTTTAGGTAAAGTCCCTCTTACAATCATGTCTTGCGCCCAAAAGGTATGGCACACACCAAAGCCCCACTCCCCTCCCTTCTTCCCT